>CAIGRT010140092.1:0-14749 GCA_903798405.1 Fraxinus platypoda
AATAATTTTTGGGGAGAGATCGGCGATAGATCTACAGAGAGAGGGGAGAGGAACTCGAGATAGAGAGAGAGGTGAGGGAGTTGTGAGTGAGTGATAAATTAGGGTTAGAGTTTTATATAGTACCTGATTTTTGAATAATAAAATTTGGTCCCGGATTTTTGAATTTCGATCTTCAAAGATCTAGAACTACGTAATTTCCTCTATTGTAAAGCCCAAAAGCAAAAACTAGCCGTTACCCTAAAACATCACACCCTCTGCCGTCGTTCGAAAATTGTTTACTGCTTTCACACTGTTTCCTCTTCTTCTCTTTGTACAAAATCTTGCTATTCGAAGAATCTTGAGATCAATTTTCTTTCTGGATTATAAAGGAGAGGAAAAGATGGGCACAGTAAACAATACTCACCACCCCAACACCCTCGCTGCTGCTGCTCCGCCGGTGAAGCAGTCCAATTGTTATTTTTCGTGTTTTTTGAAAATTGAAGAGAGGGAAAATTGATAAAACAATCGCTGACCTTCCGACTAGTTAAACAAATGTATTAGACTAGAAACGATTAAATAAGATATGTGTGTAAGGATAATCGAGTATACAAATCATGCCTCAAATTATTTGTTGTTCAACTTTGATTGTTTATGTGTCGGTCTTTTTTGAAAGTTGATAAAACAATTGCTGACCTTTCGACTAGAAACGATTAAATAAGATATGTATGTGAGGATAGTCGAGCATACCAAGCATGCCTTAAATTATTTGGGGTTCAACTTTGATTGTTATTTGTCGTGTTTTTCAAATTTAGTGAGGGAACTGATAGAACTGCTGACATTCCAACTAGTTAAACAAATGGATTGGACTAGAAACTATTAAATACGAGATGCTTGTGAACATAGTCGAGTGTGTACCAAACATGCCTTAATTATTTGGTGTTCGACTTCTGATTGTATTTCTCGTGTTTTTTCATGATTTATCTCTGCATTTTTTGATGTCATAATCACAATTCTAACATCTAGTTCTTGATTCAACTACAGGTTGCAGTCTGAGTTAATGGCCCTAATGGTGAGAACTACAAACCAATACTCAGTACCTACATTTTCAATTTTTGTCCCTTTTAATCGTTCTTCCTATCGCGGGAAATATTATGGAATATCCGCATTCCCAGAGGAAAACAATACTTTCTGCTGGAAAGGAACGATAACTGTCAGCAAATATACAGTGTTTTAAGGAACCGAATACAAGTTATCCCTTTCATTTCCCCTCGACTATCCTTTCAAGCTCCCAAAGGTTAAATTCAAGACCAGTTGCTTTGATCCCAACGTCTATTGGTACGGAACATATGCCTCAACATATTACAGTTAACAATCTTTCATTCTAGTTGTGAAGGCGAATGCATATATCTGATTTTTCTTTGAATTTTCGTAGGATAAGTGGTCATCTGCCTATCTTGTCTCAACTGTTGCTCCAGAAGGCTGAATATGGATTATAGAGTAATGGATCACTCTCTACTTTCAGAAATCCAAAATAAACGTACAAATTCATTTGTATCCAAAAGCAGAAATCCAAAATAAACATGTACAAATTCATTTGTATCCAAAAGCAGAAATCCGAACCCACAAATCTAAGTTTTTCATTGAACTCATGAGCCTGGAGAATCATATCCACAGTATGATCCTTTCTATGGTACATTGAACAATATTTTTACTCGTAAATGAAAATAACAGGACAGAATGTTTTCTCGAGTCAATTAGATATGTAAAGAGATGTTGAATCCATACCTGAGTTTTAAACGGAAGATAAAGCAAGTCAGTTTATAGAAACAGCAGCATCCGTTGTTCAATGATCACCAATTGTTCAATAATCACAATTTACTTAATAATATAAAAGAAATCTAGAACAAAAAGAAGGAACATAGATGAAAAGTGTGAAATGTGCGTTCACAGTTCATAGAGCTTTGATCTGGTTTCTGCAGAGTCGAGTCGAATGTAGCAATTTCTAAATGTTCCAGAGTTCTTTACTTTATACTGAGAAAATTAATTGCTCGTGTAATTTACGTCTTCACTTTCCTCCTTATCCTTCCTTACTTTCCCTACAGTTTTAAGTAATTCTAAACTCCACCAAAGCTATCATGAAAAAAACTTGCAAATACACCCTTCTCAATGTCCAGGCATGCACAAGGAAAAATATATGATTCTTGGCTTCTAAATAATAGCATAAAACTCAATTAGTGAGAGCACTGTCCATAACGGAAGAAATCCGAGTTAATGGAAACGCTCAGTTTCCGTTTAAGTTGTAGGTGTAACCAACCAGGAATGATTCCAGACAGACACTTCAACCTTTATTTCCAGTTATCAAACATTATCCAATAACGCACCTATACAAACCTCTTCTATGTCACAATTTGAGAAATTCAGGACATGCCAGTCAAGTTACATACATAGCATCATGGTTTTATCATAAATATTTGCAAATGATAATGAAAACAATAACTAGGGAAGAAAATACAAACCTACAAGCAGGAAGCAATGGCAGATGATGCTGAATTTTAATTGCTGGTCTCTTGATTGTGCTCCAGTCTCATTGATTTCCACATTTGATTTTTATCAGTACCCTGTAATTTGCAACAGCTTACCAGGATTGTGTACTGAAATTGATGGAATTCACATTAGAGATGAAACTCAAGATAGTGCGGTAATATTTCTGGAAAGGAAAATTAGAAGCCAAGAATCAAATAGCAAAATTTGACTTGAGCGTGCTTCGTTTTGCTTAGAAGTTACTTTTCTGGAAAGTAAGTTAAGGACCACTTTCCAGGATAGTTAAATTTTGTTAATAAAAAGAAGCAACTATGAAAATCATGTTAGGTTGTGCTTGCTTGGTAGTGCTTTTAAGTGCTTGTAATCCCACGGAATGTGTGGTAATAAGTGGTAGTAAGTTGTGGGTCCTATGAAATGTGGATAAAAATATGTTTGACCAGCTTAAATTTTAAACGTTGCCAAACAGCACTAAATAACTAACTAAAAGTAAGCAGGACTTACATTTAAGCACTTCCAAAGCGAGTTCATGTTAACTTCATTCCCAACTCCACGTCCATAATACAGCCTCCAGTTCACGTGCGAGGCACAAAAAGTTTATAGCATCCCTGTTACAATTTGCCAAGTGTATGGCTATAAAATCAAAGGAAGCAAACAGAAAATGTCAGTTACACAACATAATATTCATTGAGATGTCATTCAAACAAATATATCTCATATTTTCTGTGCATACAATTCTTCTTCTTCTTAAAGGAAAAATCCTATTAAAGCATAGTTTATCATCAGAGTGCAAGAACTTCTTCATTCAAAGAAGACGACGTTTGATATCATACTTCATCAATTTAAAATGCCCCATTGTTGTTGTGTATCAGACTACAAGAACTTCTCCATTTTTAGAAGACAACATTTGATATGTGAAACAAGTTAGCGCATGGTTGTCAAAAATTTCATTTACTGGAAAAAATTAAAAATAAATAATATTCAGATCAATAGAGAATTTGGTATGCCATGAAAAAAGAATACTATACTACTACATCTGAAAAAATTGTATCCACGTTTCAAAAAAATTGAAAATGAATATAACAGATGATTCTCTATAACTATGATCATGAAGAATTTGGTATACCAAAGACGGATCAAGTTACAGAAAAATAGTAACCAATGCAGCATAGCAGGTATACATAGACTATAGCTATGAAGGGAAGAAGAGAGAAGCAAAAAGAGAGAAAGAGGGAAAAAGCAGATTTCAATGTATTCAATATTTCAATAGCAACAGTATGTCATACAAAATCCTCAGTCTTCAAGCTTAAAATTGCAAATGAAGAAGGGAGATTTTCCTAATTTAACCTAATGATTATGGAAGGGAAATGAAACAAAATACTAGAAAATCAATCAAAATATAGATCTTATTCTTGATCTTATTCTTTTGCCAAAAATCAAGTCTAATTATGGCAAGTGTTTGAAAATATCCATTAGAATCTCCATCAGTAACACTGTTAAATTAATAAAGCACTCAGGTACGTCCTCATAAAAATAGTAGAGAACTACTAAAAGAAATACCTTCCAAGCTTCTGGCTTATAGAACAGAGTCAATTAATTCAAAAGACACAGACTTCAATTGACACGGTACAAGAATACAGAAAAAGAAAATTGTCGCCTGAAATGATTCAAAGAACAATGAAATTAATCCTGGATCCTCCATATTTTGTCAATAACTTGTCAACAAACCATCTGCCAAGTATCAGATGGAGAATGTACCAGCAGCTAGTTTCCAAAACACAAATAATGCCAGATGTTGAACCATCGTGTATAAAAGCTTAACTATTAATGAGGAGCCACATGTATTCTTTTAAATCTCATCTTCAGCGTGGATCTAACATGCAGATCAAATTCTTTTCTTTTTTTTTATCAAATGTCCCAATCATGCACAATTTTTCATTAAAAGTTGGCAATGAGACTCGAACTCAGGTCTTTTGCTTATGATACTATGTTGAACCCTCTCGACAAAAGGCTTAAGCATTTAAAGAGAGGCTATATGTATTCATTTAAATAATTATCTTCAGCACCAGATATAGCATGGCTTATCAAAAACATGAGGATATTCAAAGAAGGATAGGAGCAACAAATTAATTCTTCGCTTTCTCGGTTGCTCTAAATTGAAGTGAATCATTTGGTTTCAGCTAAATTCACGAAAACATTTAAGCGCCTACAGTATAGCACAATCTCTTGTATAAAGATAAGTATAAACTACGAACTCTAATCTATTTTCTCTCCCACCATAAATGGCATCGCCTGAATTCCAAAAATTGTTTATGGGGACAACCAGGATTAGTAGGGAATAGTTCTACTGACTACAGATTACAGAAGGGTAGTTTATCAAACCATTCTTCAAATGGTCATGCGTCAATGATGTAAACATGGCTTCTTCCCATGGTCAGCTTCCAGCAAGGTCTTCTCCTGTTGGTACCAATTCATCAAGAGGTCTTCCTTCCTCGCTGAAGTTAACAACTGCTGTTTTCTCCTCTGAAGTAGTATTTAAAGTCCTGCTTTTGCATCACTTGCCTGTATCTGGTTTGAATCAGGAATTGGCACTGATGATTGCTTATCATGATTGTCATCAATCAAGAACGCCTCATTAGATTCTTCATTTGGCAGAGATTTCTGATCAGTAAATGTTTCCTCCAAGAGGGATAGACCAGTAGATTCTTTCCCAGAGCATTCAGGCCCCACATTAATATCAGGAAAAGGTGCAGCTTGGCTGCTTTCAGTAGCACAAACATGGGGGCAAACTGGAGGGTTCTTATTAAGACACTTATGGCACTTAAATCCGATGAGCTTTTCAACTTTATCAGCTTTGAGATCAAAAGCATCTCCATGAAACAAATCTGCAAATTGTGAAAATTGTATTTTAATAACAAACTAATTATACTCAACAAATTTGGATGACTCTTCCCTGAGCTGGTTGTGCCAAACATCAGTCATGCATACATAACTATTTAAAAATGTAACTGTCATCTACAAGAACTCTAAAAATGATTTTTCTCAGCGAGCAGTTAATTCAAGAAGGAAAAATAATAATCTTCCACAGCATACATGTGTAAGTACAGATAAATCGAGTGTAAAGATTGTTACCTCCACAAATCTCACAAGAAACATAAGTCAGCTCAGATTTGAATTCTAATTCACCACAGAGGCAGCATTTCGGCATACATGCATTGGAAGTCGACTCTCCAGAAAGGACAAGAAGCAATTTACTTCTAAAATGCATCACCCTTTCATCGTTTAGCCTTCTTGACAATCGAAGACCATTCAACCAGTAACTATAATTGACCAGCGTCCTCTTCTTCTGCCCACTACTATTTTTTGGCTTCTTCAGTTTGTCTTTTTTTGATTTAGCTTGTTTCCCTTTCTTCTGTCTTTTGATCTTTGTATCCAGCAAGGATGTCTTTACGACAGGTTTAGCATGCCTGGCAGAACGGCGCAGGGGTACAACAAGTTGAACCTTTTTATTCTTTCGTGATTGCACTCGTTGCTTGCCTTTGCCCAACTTTTTCCCTTTTCTGGAGCCCAATGGCTTCAATAATTTTGATGATTTCTTACTTTTTGGTGGCTCGGACTTCCCCTTCTTAGTATCCATTTCCACGGACTTCCCATTGAGACATTTATGGCATGTATATGTACACTGAGCGACAATCGACCCAGCAGACTTCCTTGCATGTCTTTTATGGAAAAAGCCTGAAAATCCATACAATAAGTTGATATTATAAGTGCTTTTTAGAAGTAATTCATAAATCATGGGAAGTCACATGAATCAAGCATGTAGTATATCCACTATTTCAAATTAAAAACTAGTTCAATCCACAAAGATACAAATTCATATTTGTAACCCCATGTATCTCCTTATTTTACTGTTTCCTGACATCACTGCCAGCACCGGCTGCACCACCCAACTGCTACTGGCACCTTTCTGTTGGCACAAGCATCAACTACCATCAATTTCAGACCCACTTTAAAAATCACTAACAAACTTGAAGGCACAATCAAGCGCCACCAGACCTTCTATAGCAAAGACAAACCCAGATCATAGCAAATGTAAAAAAGAAAACTACTGGAAAAACAGTTCAATATTTAAGGGAAAACATTATAGAAAATGATACATGCTTAATACAATTGACAGTTGAGGTACATTTATTAACCATATTCCATAACTATTCCTGCATGCAGGTAGCAAAAATTTCAGTTCCAAAATGAACATAAAGCAATAATTCCATTAAGCCTTGATAAACCAATATGACTGTATCTGTATGGGTCAGAACACAGCTCCGGTCCAAAATAATTATCATTCAGGGGTCTAAAGAAAATGAACAGCTGAGATAATCTCTATTTCATGGCAAAGCATAAAATGTCTCAAGTTTATAGTGATTAACAAGTGTGCCCGAGTAAAAAAAGAATGCATACACTAAATAACTCGATCATGCAAGTATTGGATGATTGCAGTTATTTATATCAAATCCTATAGAAGCATTGCAGGCAGCATAAAAGGAGAATAATTATTTGGTATCTGTTAATCAAGAAAGTCCAAAAATTTCATTATGTAATTCCAAATCAATGTGTTGATTTAACACAATTAGTTTTGCCTAAAAATTTTGAAAAATCAGGTTTTCGAACAGAAGTACATGGGTTCAAATTGGTCCAACTAAGCATGAAAAGAAAAAGATGAAACAGTAAGATGGTAGACTAATAAAAGAAATTTGAATCATGTTTAAACAATCAAGATGCTTTGAATTCCTTTCTCATGCACGCTGAATTAAACAATGATGAAGACAGAGATAGGCAGATGCAACAGTTGATTTGCCTTTGCAGTATAGTGATAATCGAAGAAACACATAAACCAGAAACTCTTACTCAAAGAGAAGTTTACCTTTGCAGTACTGGCAACTCACTGCTTCCCTGCAAATGGACAAAAGAAAACCGATTGCTGAGACTGCAAATTCAGAGGCCAAAAAAAGACAGGCAAGAAAACATAACAGTTTAAGCCACACTGTTCTCTAATACTGTTCAAATTAATGAAACATGGATATACATATTCCTTTTAAACCAGTACACATATAATTTGCAACATAAAAAGAAAAACTTGTCCATGCACAAATAACCTCACACCAATATCAACTCGTGTATCTATCATAAAGAAAGCCAATATGGGTACACCAACACACATGTCCAACAGAAAAAAATTTGAACATCTAGATTATCTAACTTCACAAAAGAAATTATCAATAAGAATGACTCAAATCATTATGTAGTAAAACTACAACTAAAAAGCAAGACTGCACATTCAAAAGTCTCTGCATATTAAGTTTGGTTATTTTTTGATTTTACATCGAATCTAAGAACTATTAGAAGGGTCTTGTTTGTCTACGGACAACTTGTTATCTACTGCCATGCATTTTCCCTTTCTTTGATAAAAAGATGGTCCTGTTTTTTCTAAAAGAAATTCCAATATTAACAATTAATAATCATCTCATACCTGACGAGAACATCTTTGTTACAGTGTCCACACTGATAATTTTCCAATCTCTCCGCTCTTGAGAAAAGGTATGAAAATCCCTTTTCCTTGAAGGTTTTATTCGTTACCACACTGTTCTCACGAAGTTTTCCAGAACATGTCTTATTTGATTTGCGAGCAATTCTCTTCTCTTCAAACACTTTCAGGAGATGCAATGGAACATGAGACTCTTCCAGCCAATATTTCTTCCTTTCACTAGACGAATCTTCAAGCATGGATCCATGTATCACAACAATATCAGGGATAAATCTTCTCTTGCCAAAATCAAGAAGATACCTAACCACCGATCCCTCAGAGCACTTCCTACGTATAATAACTTTTTTGAATAATTTGGCTGACTTTTGGGACTCCTTGTCTGTCTTCGATAGAATTTTCGGGTTCCCAATGTCATCCCATCTGATATTTGCATCGAGCTCTCTAACCTGGGCACATGAAAAATGTCGATGACATATAACTTAGTTACGTTGCAACACATATTGCTGTGTTCTTATCTTTTTCCCCTGTTGGATGGGGTAAAATGTAGAGCCAACAGCTGTTCAGAGAATGTTTTCATCGTACAGACCAGGAATCTAAACGAATGTAATTATCATAAACGTGATATTCTTTGACAGCTAGACCAAATTCCCCAAGGCCATCACTTGGTGAATAAAAAATAATAAAAGAAAAGGCAAGCCCTTTAGAGAGTTTGTCGCCAGCCATCATTTTACATCTAGTTGGCCTTTAGGCCAAGGTGAATGGAAAGCAAATAGTGGAATGAAGGTGGGGGACATATTGAATCATAAGAGAGACATGCCTGGAGAGCAAGCTGTTCCACGCTTCTTGATGTCTCAACAGAAGCTCGCCAGGCAACACACTTACTCCTTTTTGCGTATTCTCCACTCTCAGGGTAAAGGATGCCTGGTATCTTCTTGCATCCACCTGCAACAGTTTAAACTTCAAACATATTCAGAAAACTATGTATTCTACAAGGATCTAAGTTTAAACAGACGAATAGAAACTCCAGACCTTGTCGGGCAGCTTTGGAAGCTAAAGAGCGAGGCAAAACCTTCCAATTGAACAGCTGACGTGAAATTCTCCCACCTCTCCACCAAAATAAGCTCAACCCATTTGCAGAACTTGAAGATGAAGTTGTATCCAGCTCCAAAAACCTTGCTCTCTTCCTGCCAATTCCATGTTTCATAGACGCTCGTACAGAATTTCTCACAACATGAGAAGCAGAACCCATCGTAGGAACAGAATCCACGTACTTCAGCCAATCTGCTGAAAGTGCTCGAAGATGCAAGTTTGACTCTAGCTGGTATTGAAAGTTGCAAATAATCAGATAACTAGTATGAAGTACAATCCTTAAAACACGAATAAATGATTCAAAGCTGAAAACATGGAAATGAAAAGAAAAGATAAGATAAAATTCATCTTATATCCATGTTTTATACTGTTCCTGAGTATGTGTTTTTATCTCTTAAACTTAGTGTTCTTTTGTAGTCTAGAAATCTAAGATGGTAAAATGTTTACATTCTAAGGCCATCAACAATGTTTTCTGAATCCGAGAAATAGGTTAGCATATTTCATTATCTATCTTCCTGGAATTATGGTGTATGCGTGTATGTGTACTTTTGAAAACATTGTTACACCCTTGAGCCTCAAAGTGCCAAAAGAAAATTTCAGATTATCGACATTTACTAGACTTGGACAGCTGGCATACCCCATTAGTTAAATTTAACAAGGAAGCTTTTTGTTTATCAATGTATTCCTAAATCTATCACCTGTTGACAATGCACTTAGCACAAGTTCCATACCAATGTATCATGTAATCAAATTCACCGTTTCCAAATTTGAACTTCAGACAATATCCAACTGCCACGATCATTTTACTTCTACTGTAAAAGTCAGTTAAAATGCACAGCCTATGGCTATTGTTCTCATCAAAAGAAACTCGAGCCCAGAGCCTACACGATATGTCATGGTTTGCTTTATTGGCCCATATCATCATCCCATTCTTGATAATAAATAGTTCTCCAAGTTGTCAAAGCAACCCAAGATTTCTTTTCTGTGATAATTCACATGGCTGGGCGTTGTTAACAAATTCAAAAGTTACTTGTTCAGACAGAGCCAGATAATGAACTCTCACGTAAATGAAAGATACTTTCTGACAATCATTTTAAATAGGACAAACTATTTCTTTAAGAAGACGATAATCTTTGGAGTTGAACACCTCGGCATCAAAAATATTTAAATATACATCCACAAGTATATAAAGTTAGATAGAGATCCAATAAGGAAATATTCTTACCTTGAGTAGAAAACTTTTCAATGAAGCGATGTCAGACACTCCAAGAACACTTTTACGCCAAAGCTCAGAATATTGAGGATCTAACCATGGGCCCAACAGAAGCCCTTGAAGACGATCTTCAGTGCAAATAATATGGCACATGACATCAATAAGATGGCTTTTCATGTTCTTTCTAGACCGAATACCCAAAACCTCACTAGTAAAATTTTCAACAGCAGGACCATTTTCATTCACAGTGAATAAGCAGTCCCTTTCCTCTTCAAGACCTTGGCAAGTGAAGCACCACCCACATTTTTCTTTCCTACTGTTTGCACTTAAATTTTGAATATTCGGCCAGCATAAATAAGCATATTTACTTGATATAGCCTTCAGCTGCCCAGTAATAACCTCTTCTTCTGACCTTATGATTTTTTCTGATGTCTTTTCTGATGATTTACGCATTAAAGCTTCAACAACTGATGATGCCGTCCAAGCAAATTCATAAAAGTTAACATAAGTTGCCGCACAATGCCCTTGAGGCATAATTTCACAAGGATTTATGATGGATGGGTCATGGCCATGATTTGCAGGAATGAGATTCATTCTTTGTTCTATTTCTAAGATAGTAGATGTTAAATAATGATCTCCAGCGTTCACAAACTTCGATGGAATTTCAGAATTATATGATGTTATACCGGTGCCTCTTTCTGAACAATCCTGCCCACTTTCCTTAATGTTATCAGTGTTAGTCGCTGCTTGGGAGACTTCGGCAGAGACTTCGGCTGATCCTTCGGAACTTGCCAATCGATTTTCCATCTTTGCACCGTGGTTATCAGTCTCCAACATCATATTGACACACTCCTGAACCTCAGGTTCTATGTTACAAGGGTAAGTAGAGACAACAGATTTTTCTTCCGACTTTCTTTCAGCAGCATCCTTGACATGCGCTTCTGAAGGTGTAGGATGCATATGAGGCAGCAGCCCTTTTATAGGAAAAAGAGAGTGTATAGAGAAGGACCGAGCATCCAAATCAGTTTTTGACCCATCATCTCCGTGAGTGACATTCCAATGCTTACTAATTGCAGTTATTATTGTGTCATATACAAATGGGGATGACTCTAGTGCATCTATAAGGGTTGGTAAATCATTTTTATGGTAGTACCAAAACGAGCATTCGTCATTGAATAACTCTGACCTGCATGTATGGTTATGCAGAAGTCAGCATTCATTTAAAGCAATCATGCAGGTACAAAGTCAAAAAATTCAAAACACCAACAAATTATACAACTAAAAGAGACTCACAAAGTAAAAAGGAATTGCATGGTTAATTAATAACAGGTTAATCATCATAAAAGAATCACAAGGCCAATAATAACAAGAGATTTGAACTTCATGGAAAACGTGGAAGAGGTAAGTTCATTATTGCAAGATAATTGCAGAACCTATTGGAAAGAGGATATAAAGAAAGCATAATATAACTTTTCAGCAAAATTTGGAAGTGCAATGATTGATAGAGTAAAATAATCTAATGATTGTGACTGACATAAATACCAGTTATTGTGGTTTCTAGAATTAGAACTTCTAATGCACGTAGATCAAATCTAGGGAAATATATCACATTTAAGAACAATCTAGCTCAGTTTAAAAGTTGCAGCAGCTCAAAACTAAATGAACAACAATGTTAATGGCTAAAAGATCAATAAATGAAGCAAGTTACATTACGCACTTTTACAAAGTACTAAACTAAGCGGTTAGTGTTTAGGTTGACTATGCTAGCTACTGAGAATCCACCAATCAAAAGCGACGTTATTTGACCAGCTGATATCTTGATATATAACAAACACAATCTTACGCTCAATGTTTAAAAAGATTCAATCGGGTACCGAGAAATTTTACGTCAGGGAGGCTGTGCATAAGCCAACATCAAGACAAACCAATAGAACAATTCAAAAGAATATGAAAATACAAAATTTGTGTCCATAGCAAACCATATACCATCGTGAAAATCCATAATAAAACAAGTTAACAACATGAAAACCTTGTTTAATTGCCACATTTTTCATGGAAAATGTCACATTCGAGGAAAACAAATTCCATTTTGATCGTTTGATTGCAACATGGAAATGAAAATCAAATTCGAAAGTACAACCACTTTAAACTGTATTACCGAAGAAAACGAATTCAACTTTAACCGTTTGATTGCAACGTGGAAAGATAAACTGAATTTCAAGGTACAATCACTTTAAGCTGCATTTTCTTTGTTTTCATGGAAAACGAATTCTTATGAATTTAGTGGGGTTTTATTTTCCAACTAACATGGAATTGAAATTCCTTTCCACCTTTACCTATCAAACGAACCCTAAGTCTAATTTGCTGATAAACCTAAAAAAGATGAATAAAGTAAATAGTGTATTCTCAAATTAATAATCATGTAACAAAATTGTAGTTCACTACTAAGAGGAAACAACCTACAAGTCTCTGATATCATCATTGCTAATACGACATCCGCATTATCATCCTCCTTATCACTATTGTAGTTACTTTTTATTCTTTGTAAGCATCCACTTGCAATGACGTCTTTTCCTTCCCTAATGTGCAAGTCATATAGACTAATGAAAAAATAGCCCAAATAGCTTAGGCCAATAATGAAAAAGCTAGCCTTGAGTAAATCTCAATAAGTCGAGGTGTAAGCCTTGACAAATGGCACTCGAGACATAAGCATCGAGGCATTTAATGTAAGCTTCAAACATCCTTTAAAAAAATACATGGGTCCCATATTAGACAGTTTTTTTCTTGGTCTAACGGGAATGCCTAGTTAATATAGACTCAAATATGTTCTATTTTTTTTTTATTGACGCACTTCCACCCCATCTAACTGCTCTCCACATGTCAAGGCATTTTGTAAATTGAAAATTATGTGCTTAAGAGGGACTATAATTGATTACATGTCAAGACATTTCTTTACAATTTTCTTCCTCTTTTTTGAGTAATGCTAATGTTATTTAACATTTAATACGTAAAAATGTACAATTAATGCCCTAGTAGTTAGTAAATCCATAACTAGAATAGATATATTAAATACCCAACAAAAATTATTTTGCGCCAACAAGTGGATGTAGTGCCGATTGGAATTGAGGATAAATTATAGGAAGAACATAAGTGGTTAGCACATGCTTTGCATGGACTTAAAAGGACTCCCACTATAAGAGTGATTTAATGTTAGTAGAACAAATCAAAAAGGGGAAAAACAACGTGGCTGTTGTAGTTATTAAGGATCAAAAAGCTTTAAATCTCCAAATATATCTAACAATGAACCTATTGGCGTAACGGAAAAGGAATCATATAGTCTTAATTTGTTGTTGTAATGATGCCAATGGCATAAAAACATAAATTCATGTATCAGTATGAGCGATAGAATATATCATAGTTAAATACAGAAGTTGTGGAATTGAGCGTTCTATCCCATCTCTCATTATTAGAGTGGCGCATGTATGCTAACATGTTGTCTTGATTCAATTTAATGATTTTCCAAATTCTAAAACGGTATTCTCTTTCTACTGAAAAATTTCCAGCAACCAATGCTAACAAGATGAGAAACTCTTCGCTCTAAGAGCATAAAGCTTTGCTTTTACTCAAAAAAATTTATTTCTAGTCTTAGCGCGTATGATAAAACTTACAAAGAGAGAAGACTCAGAGTAAATTACTAAGTATCTATATTCTTTTGAGATCTAATTTGCTAGTAGATTAAAAAATGAATTTTGTTAAAGTATCGATCATGTATTCAAGCCGTAGCTTGTTAGTTCTTCCATCATCTTATCCAAAACGAAATCAAATGGAAATATAGCGAAAAAGAAGCAAACACTCCGCTAAAACTCAAATAGGAGCTGGCATCAACACAAAATAGGTTAAATGAAGGGTTACTAGGCCAAGAAGCAGAGGGTGGTTGGGTGGTCAAAAGCAATAGACCACAAATGTATTGAAAAGCATAACGCATGTGTTTATGTTCAAGGAATAAAATACCATGGAGACGATAGGGAAGGTTATTTTCTTTCGTAGTTGTAAACTACGCAATTATAAAAGTGATAGAGATAATCGTTTGTCTTTCGATTCACACAAACTATTATTAATTATTAGTATGAATAGACCAAAATAACACGATGTGATGTGGTTGTGTTGGCAACTAAATTTGAATACACGTCTTTCTCTATCAGCTTAAGCTAATATAAAATGGTTCAATGTGATATCAAAGCGAGCGGGATTCTTGAGCTCAAAGCACGCCGCTGTCCATATGTAGAAGTTGTGCACGTCACAAAATGAATATGGCTTGCATAGGGATGGCAACGGGGCGGGGCGGGGGGGCCCTCCCCGCCCCCAGCCCCGCTAAAAAATTTCCCCCC
>CAIGRT010140148.1:0-16234 GCA_903798405.1 Fraxinus platypoda
ACGATTTAAGATTCAGTCATACGTAATTTGTATCTCACAATCACAACTCCTTGTGATTAACAAATCACCGAGTCTTGAATCTACGGATTCTATTATTTAATTTATTAGAATATTAATTCAATTAAATAATAGATATTGTCATAAATATGCATCGATTATATAAATTAAAAGTGTTTATGTCCAAAATTGATTGGAGGGCATAAAACTTACAATCTAATAATAAGTTTTATTAGTCAAATTGAAAATCATACAAAATAAGTAACTTACAAGCAAAATCATTAATCGAAATCACCTTAGAGTAAGGAATGATGTGGTCATAATCATGGCAAAGGCAACCGGGACAGCCCACAAGCTTCCTAAACACAGTGTTCCCCAATGGCGCCATCAATCCGGGTCACAGCCCTTGATTTTCTATCCTTTTTCCCAGCATTGCTGCTTCTCCTTCACACTGTACGTGTAGCTTCTCGGATTCGCGCTCGATTCCGGTGCGATTTTGAGGCTCTCGAAATGTTGCAAGCTCTTCAGTTACAATGCCGCGGTCGAGATGTGCGGCTGAGGACAGTGAAGTGCGTGAACTAGTTGGACACAACCGGAGTGGCTAGCGGGTCGGGTTCGGGCTGGCGAGGAACTGTTTTTGTTTCTGCTTTTCAGCTTTTGTTCTCTGTCTTTGGCCTCATTTAAAAAAAAAAAAAATTAGTGAAAAAAGCACAAAAAATACTGTTTTAGTAGTATTTAAGGAAAATACTTTTTTGGTCCTCGAAGGTTTGACACAATTTTGTTTGGTTCCATATACTTTTTAAATGTGACATTTTGGCTCTCATATATTAAAAACTCTTTCAATATAGTACCTCCAAATAAAAGTCAAATATTCATTGGGATATTTGAACGTGCGTTACTCCGTAAATGAATTAATTGAATAAAGATGGGCAAATTAGTTTCTGGCCCTTTTAATGTGTTGATTCAAATGGATAAAAATAGATTTTAAAAAAATTATGAATTTTATTTTTGATCAATTTATAATGAATTCTCAACTTCACCAAACATGCAGAATTTTATTTTGGGTAATTAGCACATAACGTCTCCACTTTTCATTGTTATTGTGGAAAACGTTTCCATCTTTCATTTTTTGGCATTTTCACCCTTATTTTCACATTTTATTGGGCAAAAGTTCATTTTCACCTATTTTCTCAATTAAAAACTATGAAATGAAGAATATACACTTTTCTTTAAATAAAAAAAAAATTAATTACAATTGCAGTCCCAAATTTTTTTAAAAAACGCAAATAAATTACAATAAATTATTAAAGGGATAATTAGTACATAATGTCTCTATCTTTCACCGTTATTGCGAAAAGTTCATACCTTTCATTTTTTTTGGCATTCTCACGTTTAATTACACATTTGATTGTGCAAATCATCCTTTCCATCCATTTCCATCCATTTTTTCAATAAAAAACTATGAAATAATAAATATACCATCATATTTAAATAAAAAATATTTTTTTAAAATTTCTAATTCTTAAATAATTTATTTGGGATTCGTTTGCACTTTTTAATTTTTTTTAATTTTTAAATAAATTTAATTGGACTCGTTTGCACTTTTTTTAAAAATTGAGGATTATGGTTACAATTAATTCTTTAGCTTTTTATTTAAATAGGAGTGTATATTCGTCATTTCATAATTTTTTACTAAGAAATTGGATGAAAATGGATAGAAATGATGGTATGCACAATTAAATGTGTAATTAAGAGTGAAAATGTCAAAATTAAAAGGTAGGGATTTTTTTGCAATAATAGTGAAAGTTGGGGACATTATGTGCTAATTACCTTTTTAATAATTTATTTGGAACTCATTTGTGCTTTTCAAAAAATTTGGAATTATGATTGTAATTATTTTTTCTTTTATTTTATTTAAAGAAAAGGGTATATTTGACATTTTGTAATTTTTAATTGAAAAAAATGAATGAAATAGACCTTTTGTGCAATAAAATGTGAAAATAAGGGTGAAAATGTTAAAAAATAAAAGATAAGACAGTTTCCACCCGTGAAAGGTGTGAATGGTGGGGGTGTTATCAGCTAATTAGTCATTTATTTTGTAGGATACACAGACGACTCTCTTTTTACATTACATTCAAACGATCGTTGGGTCCTCCCGCGAGTTTTAACGAGCGAAATCACATCATAACCTCTTGAGCTCTCTCTCTCTCCTTCTCTTTAGCCATTTCTCTCTCTTTCTCTCGTCAATAATTCTTGCATTTAAATGTTTCTTCTTCTCCATTTATAATCATGAATCATATCCCGTTTGCATTTCTTGATTTAGATATGCCATTATTAGGAGACTTTCTATTTGTGTTTCAATCCAAAATGCAAACTGGGGTTTTATATTTTTCACTCAAATCCTGAAGTGGGTATTCTCAATCTGGGATCTTGTTCTGTTTTAATGTTTTGATTTAATTGTCTTTTTCGGTGTATGTGGGAATAGAGGTAGATGGCGTGTTTGTTCGTCGATTCAAGTTGATTCCAAAACTATTGATCTATTTCTTTGAAAAAATCAGAGATATTAGGCGAAATGTTAATATTTTTTTGTTGATTCTTAGATTAATGTTAAATTTAAGTGATTTTTTTTTTCCTGTTCTTATTTTTGTATTATCTGGAGTTGTCGTTTTTGCCATATTCAAAACAAAGGGAAATTTGAATAGGAAAAAAAAAGAATAGAGGAAAGGAAGATAAGGAAATAAATGTACAAATTGATATGACATAAAGATTTTATTAGAGGATATTTATACGCCTAATAACTATTTGACATGGAATTTTAGAGAGGGTTGGTTTGTTTTGATTGTAGAATGGGAAGGGTCAAGTTAAAGATCCATAGATTGGAGAGCATGACCAGCCGGAACGTTACCTATGGCAAGCGAAGGGCTGGAATTTTAAAGAAAGCTCAGGAAATATCGGTGTTATGCGACATTGACATTATTCTCCTCATGTTTTCTCCGACTGGAAAACCGTCAGTTTTTCATGGACAACACAGGTACCAACCGAACACCTGTATATTACATTTTGGTAATGTACTTCAAGCATGTGATTGAGTTTTTGGCTTTGTTTGGTTTGTAATTGTTTTGTCCATAAGAGTTGGATTTAGTTGTGAGTAGATGTTGAAGGCATTAATCTCAAAATGAAAAGGTAACGAGAGGAGAGTTCGTCCAATCATATATTGATTTCATATATGCAAGTCGATGTAGGTCATAGTGCATTTGAATGGGGTGCAAACTGCCAAACTCTGTACTTCCCCATACATGCGAGTAGGTGAGGAGAGGTTTGGAGTAAGGATGAAGAAATCAAGAATTGGAATTGGGTGCAACTATGACACAAATATGAATAAAATGCAAAATAAGAAGTAACATTAAACAATTAATGAAGAGCTTGTTTGGGAGAAATTATAAGTTGCTAAAATTATAAATTGATGGAAATGAATGGTGGATAAGTGGGTAGTATTGCAGGTCCTACAAAATATGGTTAAAATTAAAGTTTGACTTTGAACTTTAAATTATAATGAGATTACAATTTAAAACCAAACAAGCACGAAATTATAATAGATGTGACTTAATTTATACTTTCGGAATCCCAACTCTGAAACCATATAAAAGTATCCATATTAAATCAGTTGACAATGAGTGGATAGCTGGCCCATGCTTGAATACTAGTTTGAAAAGAGTTAATTGAAGCGGGATAAGCTCTTGTAGTCTTGTTAGGCCTTTCCCAGTTATTGTATACCTCATTTAGGTTAGTCTTGCGAGGCAGAAGAGGTGATTGGTGGGATGTCCAAGGAATATGAAGCAAGACTTTTGGTATGGTGGTGATATAGTTCAAGAAGTTGACAGGACTGTGTTGAATGATGTATCAACTGTCTGCATAACTTCTAAGTTTTCATCATATTACATGAAGAAAAGTTAACTGATCTTGATGCCAACTCCAAATTATAGGGAAGAAGGCTTATTTTGTTGATAATTGTTGTTGACGTGACACAAACTCGCGCAACCCCTTTTGCTTTGAAACCTTGAGAATTTCTGTCAGTATGTTCAATTTAATTAGCATTGTGTAATGTCTTTGACATCTATGATGTTCACGAACCGCTAGCTTTGTCATTTGTTAATTTTTGATGGTGAAAACAAGTGCTTTCTGAGTTCATTTAGTATCCATTATACTTTCAATGAAGAAAGGCCTTACCTAATGCTGTTTGTTGTTGGAAGAATTTTAATTAATCAAACAGGTAATGAAGATCACTAATGAGTATTATCTGGCATAGCTACAGTTACAAGTAGTGTGCAGGTTATAAACATTAGTTCTAGCTTGTTCTGATAATAATATGCGACCAGTGTAGACTATGAATAGGCTTCTAATTATTGGTCACTGTTGTGCATGGACCAAAGATGGGGTTAAATATTTATTAGTAGTTTTCTCTTTTGTCTTCAGCAATATTGATGAGATGATTGCAAAATATGCCCAACTGTCTCCAAAAGAAAGGACCAAAAGGTAAAGTGCTATGTTTCTACTACATTGATTCTGTCAAATTGAAGTTCTATGTATGCAAAATAATTCCTTCTTTTTTTGGGGCTTCTTGTTTTGAGATTCGAACAGGAGGTTGGAGAGTCTCGAAGTAAGTTTTTTGTTTGAAGTCAACTATGTTTCCACCATCATTCTATCCTTTTTCTTACTCGAAGGAAACTAAACATGATCATTTAGCATTCATCTATGTGATAGACTTTAAAGAGAAACTTGAAGAAGCTTGACCAGGATGTGGATATTGAAGAGTTTTTGGATACTAGGTACAAAATTATATAGGTTGGTTATATATACTTGACCTTAACGTAATATCTGATTGACATTTTTTTCTTCTTCTTTTCCATTTTTCAGTTCTCCATCAATTGAGGTATTCATCATTTATCAATGGTAGCATCACTACTATTTTTGCATATTTCCTTCAAGTGTTAGTTTCATTTGGTCCTCGTTGATTAATCTTTTCATGGTTGCTCATAGGAAATGCTCAACCAGGTAAAGATGCTGCAAGCTCAACTTACAGAAGTCCACGAAAGACTAAGGTAAATCTCTAGAACTACTAGTCAATTATGTATTACATTTAGTTCAACTCTTCGATTATGATAGGAGTTCATGGTATTCAGAGTTCCAACTATCTCTGTTATAAAAACAAACTAAATGATTCAACCTTCTTAAATTAATGATTTGTCTTTCTTCTGTGAGTAAATAGGGGGCTTGAGTGTTTGAAAAATATGTCTTCTAATCACTTGCATTCAAGCACAAATTTACTCAAATAAAATCAAATTTCTCTATCTCATAGCCTCGGTTTGCAATCTTAGAAATCGTAATTCACTCCAAATTCACTTTATTGTAGTATAGATCATATTTTTCTCATAACAATGACTATCATAGTGATTGCTTCCTTTCATCAACTTCTATTTTTCCTTTGCAATCTTACAAAAATTGGTAAACTCCTCACTGAATTAGTTTAGTTACCTTAACTGTTTTTTGGCTGCAGCTTCTGGACAAATCCCGACAAAATCGAAGACAATGAACATCTCTGTCGGATGGAAAGATCATTAAGGGAATCACTCAATAGAATTCACATTCAAAAGGTGATTTTTTGGTTCTTAGTTCAGAAAATAAAGAGGCCTTCTGTAAGATTTTGGCTGTGATTCTTAATATGATTGTTTTGCATGGCATTATAAGCTACTGAGTTTACTTTCTGGAGAATTTTCACAATATTTGGAGGATAATAAATAATACCAATGTTTACCGGGTGAAGTATACTGCATACTGCCTGAACTAGTGTAGATGGAGGCCAAGGACTGATAATTTGCAGCATATGTTCGTGTTACTTGTTTGAGTGGTTTATTTGGATGTTGTCTGACCTTTTCTAACAGAAGTAACTGTCTAGACTTCGTTTCAGCTGGAGAACTTAGGGAATGACCAACTCATGCCATTAGCTTGCACCAGCCAGGTAAAGAAACAATCTTCTAGTGGCAAACTCTCTCTGTCTCTTTTTCTCTCTTATTGCATTTTAGGTTTTTGAATGTGGTGACTTTGGTAGTGGATGGCAGTTTATAGAAAGTATATATTATTTGGCTAATGTCTGATGGACATGCATGACAGGTTGAATACGGGATGCATTTTCCCCTGATAACAGGTGGTGATCAAGGTGGCCAAACGCAGTCATGGTTTCCAAATGTTGAGAGGCAACATATGATGCTACCAGATGAATCCCACTTCTTGTCTTGTAGGTCAGTAGATTTCTGTATTCCTACAAATCTTTAAAAAAATTGTCACCCGTTTAAGATTATGTGCAGTTGTGATTTTTGTAGTAGTTCATCAATTAGATTCATGATCTATGTTTGTGTCAATGATAGCAGTTTGAATGTCGTTACCTTTCCGAATTGCCCTGAATTAAGTATTTCCACTTTTGTGTTTTTCACATCATGTAAGTTGCAAATGCAGGTTTAGCAATCAACTTTACATTACATATCCAGGAACAACGATGGACAAGCATACAATTTTGTACTATCAGTCGTGTATCAAACTAGGAAATTCGATTTGTTACAAGGGATTTTATCTTCTAAAATTATGATTTTATTAAGAAAAAGCTCGTGAATATATTTTAACAATCTTGCTGAACTAGCATACTATGTGTTATACAATCTCTTTAATTCCTGTTCTTGCTCTGTAGAGATATACAGTGTTCCATGGATACATCCCTTCCAAGCTGTTCAGGTTTATTTGGTGTCAAGAAAGAAGACGACGACAATTCAAAACTTGTGGATATTGAAAGACAAGACGGGATTACCATTAATGATTATACTGATAGTTCTACTCAAAAGAGACTACCTCTAGGCGAGCAATATTCGTACCATTCATACGGGAATTTAAGTTGGCCAGAAATGATGGGGCCTGAAAGAGAGGTGAATTTTCAAGCGAGTTCCATGGATTATCAAATTAAGCCTGAAAGAGAGGTGAAGTTTCAAGCGAGTACTATGGGTTATCAAATTAATGGCAATTTTGAACTGCCAAGATCCATTTACAATGATTTGCAACATAGTATGGTACAAGCATCCGGCCCTTCTGTCCTGTTTAACGTTAATGATAACTCCTATCAACAGGTAAGTTTCCTTCTCGATTTATGACATTTTTTTTGTTAACATGCATAGAAATTGGATATTAATAGTCTCAAGAAATCAAAGTCACATTATTAATGAACTGGACATTTTTTCTGTCAAAAGCATAATTATTCAATGATTCACTTTGTTTCCCTTGTAGATTGACATGAAGGAGTACTTTTCACTGCACTTTTATAATATTCTTTAACTTATCTTCCTCCATTGATTGGCATAAAGGGATGTC
The DNA here is from genome assembly GCA_903798405.1 of Fraxinus platypoda. Taxonomy (NCBI): domain Eukaryota; kingdom Viridiplantae; phylum Streptophyta; class Magnoliopsida; order Lamiales; family Oleaceae; genus Fraxinus; species Fraxinus platypoda. The sequence continues at coordinate 7,408 of CAIGRT010140148.1, forward strand.
TACCCTGAATACTGAATGGTTATTATGGTGAATTGAGATAATATTGCTGCCCTTTTGCTACATTTTAATCAAATCTTTTCAAATGAGAAAGACATCCTGGGATTATATTAGTTTATTTATTTATGTTAGCTGTTATATCTGACTTGTTGAAGTAATTTGTATTTTGCAGCCACCAAACCACTTGAACAACTAGCTGAAAGACTCGTTCCACGTCTCACACAAATTTGGTAGCACTTTTGAGAGTCGTTTCAAATTTTCATTTCGAAATTAAATTCATAATATAGCTCGAGACATTGGCTCTGTGCCTCGTTCAATTGTTTCAGGTTACTGAGACATTTGCTGTACACTAAACACGTCGCTAGAAAATAAGAGCTTTCTTTGTATAAACAGTGATTTTCTTTTACTGTTTTTCTTTATGCAAGTTTTTGTTTAGTCGTCACTCTAAAATTATACCAAGCCAATGTGTGTGTAGTTAGTTTTCTACTTGTTCCTAGTGAAACTGTTTCTATTTGTGAATAATTTAGAGACGACTATGCCATTTGAGTTCCATGTACATCAAAGGCTCCTTTTTTACAAATACGGATATTCACTCAAGATTACATATAAGGAAGATGATCTTTCATTTCATGTAATTTCATCTCCAATATGTAAAAATTAACTGCTGAATGTCTGGACAATTGTGTTGTGCCATGGGTCTGAGAGGTGCTGCAACAGGTTCTCGAATGGCCCCTTCCCAGTCACATTGTACTGGACCACAAATCCCAAGAATGCCAACATTGCAAGTCTTCCTGCAAAGTACTCCACACAATTAGTATACAATAGCGAAAATCATTCCGGTGGCATGTTTGGCATGTCGGTAGATAGAATGACGGATTTTGTCACGTGTTTATCATACTTTTAACGTTATATATATCCAGTCTACTGTACAAAACATTTGGGGGAAAGATATGTCTGGTTCGAGTAGAGTGTTCTTATCTTACCGTTTGCGAGCTCTTGCTCCTTGGCCTCCTCGGTGGGGGTGAAGTTCAAGGGGTTGAAAATGCCACCAGGGTATCCAACTTCATTTGGAGGCAAGCTGTAGTTCTTGAAAATGGGATCTTGGTTAACACTTCCGGGGTTCTTGATGTCTTGCCACCTTCTGATCTCAACGTAGTGAAACAAAATGAACTCGATCACAAGAAGGGTCGAGGACGAGGCAAAGTACTCGGATTTTCCAGCATCGTACCATTGGGGAGCATTAATGATGCCAATCTTGGTGAAAACTTCAGGTAATAGCATCCCAGCAACACCCAACATTGCCCACCTGCTATTTACTAGCTCTGCCTGGACATACCATTTCAAATTCTCTGGATCCTCAGCAAGTCCCAGTGGATCAAATCCATTGTCACCTGGAAGACTGAAAAAGCATACCCAAGATTGATTAATTATCCAGAAAACGTATATTAAAGTATGAGCACAACATGTTCGATACACAATATTAGATCAAAGAGAATATTTTGACTTCTTTTTGTTCACTAATGTTATTCAGTATTATCAAATCCACTTTATCAAACATGTTTGTATAGCATAAACTTATCTCTTATTTACACTAAAGTACCACGAGGTTTTAGTTAGATTCGAAGCTCACTCAATTAAAATTTATTTGAGAATCTTGAAATCAAGCCAATGCAAATCTCTACTCAACTAAGTTTACGCGTCTACTAACACGAGAAGCACATCTATGTCACGAGATTAATAAATGTAACTAGATTGAGTCACATACCTGCCATCAAGATAAGTAGGAGAGGCCAAGCCGGGTAGCCATTCACCTTTCTTGGCTTCGACTTTGAACGAGTTGTAGGACGAAGAAGTTGCGGGTTTAGCCAACACTTCCCGGTTCAATTTCCCAGAGGATCCATTCAAAAAACGGGTTTTTGATGCGCATGGCCGGAAAGCGGCAATTGAAGCTTGTGTTGCGGCCATTCCAGGAAAATGTAGTAGATGAATTGTGCTAAAGATGTAGCTATTTTTGTATGCCTTTTCAATGACAATGTTGTGGTGCAGACTCAATACGAAATGTGAACTGATGATTTGGTAGATTTTTGGGATTCAACGGCTGAGATTTGTTTGTGAATTTCAGATTAGCCAATGGGAATTGAACTCTCTTATCCTTATATCTTTAGCCATATCCACAAATCTATTTCTTTGCTGCTGTTGGCTTTATAAGATCATGTGGGACCCCTCTGATTGCCACGCGGAATGTACAGATTGGAAGATCTTGCCTGTGTGGAATCTCTTTCCTCCAATCCATTCATGACAAGTGTTAAATCTGAAGTTTAATCTAGCAAAGGATATCTTGATTGCAGAGTGGTCTCCTTTTTAAGTAGGAGATGTTGCACATAAAGCCCTAATTATGTACTCAGAACGAGTTTTTCCCTACATTTTGATCTTAGACCTTTAATTTCGATGGCATTAAGTTTTCACATAAGAATTCGATTGAGAAAAAAGTCAAAATAATCACTTGTATCATGCCATTATTACACGTGCCAACGATAATAACATATCTAAATAAACTCATATTTATTAATCAACAATCTCTCATTGATCTACGTACAGAAATTCGTATGTTGAAGTCAATTTTTTCTATTGATCCTCTTATTTGTTTGCCACTTCGAGGAGATTTTAACGATAACTAACTTAATAGTTGTATGCTCCTCAACCGTGATTCTAGAGTCAAACTTAATGCTTATGTTGTATTAAGAAGACTATTGAAATCGATTGTAACAAAAAATATGATGGTCGTGACCCTCAGGTCTACAATGTTGAACGTGTTTGATATTTTTCCATTTTAAATTTATGATCGTAATTGAGTTGTTAGACACCAATTAAGACAATAATCATCATTGACCAATCTTAAAAATACTTTCCATCGTAAATGAAATTCTAAAAGTTGTTCTTTTTTTTTGACAACCACATAACTCATACTTTAATAAGTTGTTCAACGCCGCATAGCCTTTGGTTTGGCTTCAATTTTTAACTGATCTTCAAGTCTTGACCTCCAATTAGAGTTTCTCTGCTTGTTAATAAATAATTCTTATATTCGTACAATATAGAAAAACATCCTAGTCATTCTAATCAATGGTTCTTAAGGTGACGCATTAGAGGGACTGGATATGATAATTCATTGAAAACAGAGAATACGAATGATATTTAAAAAGATGGAGATATAAGTGCGATAATAAACGAAGATTGAAAACTTTTAATAAAAATAAAAAGTAATGTCTATCAATATAATCACCTATTATAAAATCATGTAAATGTATTGAGAAGTCATATCTATTCAATTCACAAGTGTAACATCCATATTTCTAAGAAGTAAATTGTAAACCTAAAAACTGAAGTACCAAATCAAAAGTCTAATAAAGAGTATTAGAAATTATCTCACGTGAACCTACATTTTTTGATAATTCAATCGTTGATGTGACAACCACCCTTTATCTTATTCACCATGAGTAGGAGATTATTTCTATATAGGACATTTTAATTTATATCCCATATGACACTCTTTTAGCAAATTCCATTACAAGTACACTTGATGATGGAACAACCTAAGACTATAGCCCACTAGAAGAGATTGGGCCTTAACATTGGGCCTGGTTAGATTTGACACCCAATTCAAGCTATCATTATCCATAATCGGGTCTACTCAATTTTATTTATTTTTAAAGTGTTCGCGTTGAGAGCAAAGGGAAGTGTGCTTTTATTGATTGTCAGATAGCAAATCAGGCTACATTAACTGTTTACAAGAGCACATTTAACTTTTTCAGATACTGTCAATTCATTCAAATTGCGTTTTTGAATACGATAAATAAAATATTACAACTCCATGGAGTACTGAAGGGTCGGGTAAAATACCTACCACGGACCCAATTTTGCCCTTATAAGAAGCCCTAGACCGAACCATACATACCTCACGTGACCAAAAATGGCTAGAGTCACACCTAAAATAAGCTCTACCCCATTTTGACTCAACCCTACACTATAAATTTATTGCAGTAGTAGGTGCACGTACGAATATTAGACACGTGCAAACGTTTTGCACATTCTACAATACAATTACTATGCTAAGAAACAAATGCATAAATTGGATGAATTGACCATTTTAACCCCAAGGGTCGGACTAGTTCAAGTGAATTGTCCACCCGTGAAAGTTTGGCCAAATGACCAACCGGTGGGGATAGCATTGTTGCAGACCACCGTGCTGCCGTCGCTGGTGGTGACTTGGAAAGAGAGGCATTGACCGTCGAGATCAGCGTTGCTTTGCCAATTTTGACCCCAATTTCGGGACATGGGTAACCAACCAGTCCTTGAACCTTTGACGGAAACTGCTTGGACATCGCCCGCACCTCCAACATTGGTGATCATCACTAGGTTGAAGTAAGAATGACCGTTGATTGTGAATCTGATGCCACCACTCCTCTGGCAGGGTACCCTACATTCATCAAAATCCATATTCAAAACCAAAACTCAATGAAGAAACCGATAATACCACTTATGCTAGATAATATTACCCAAACTCAAGCAAATATTCTTAAAGTGTATATACCTTCTGTAACTAACAGGAACAATCCCAGCTTTGTACTGAGCAATTTTTTGGAAGACAGGCTGAGAGAGGTCAAAATGATAGTTAGGTGGGTTGCACCACCCGCCAGCATTATTTGCGAGTGCATAATTTGGAGGGCAAAAATTGGTGGCAGTGACCACAATTGAGCCTGGGAGGCACCAATTTTGGTCATTCACACATTTAATCTCAAAACAAGCCCCACAACTCTGCCCATTGTTGAACAGTACTGTGCTCAATGCTGCCGTGTCGGTCCCGTACCCTTGGCTGTATAAATTTCCATAGCCACAAGCCCCACCTTCAAGATTTCAAGTCGTCAAAAACTGTGAATCGAAGAGGATTGTACAATAAAACTAGAAGGATAAAGGGTTGTACCCATTGTTCCAGAAGCATCACCACCTCCATAGAAAGTGGCATGAGCATCAATCCATCCCTCTTCATTGCCATGAGCAAGTGAGAACAAAGCAAGAATGAAAAACACCCTTATAATTAGTGACATTTTCTTCTGTACAAACAAAAAATCAAGATAAACAATTTAGTACATAGTAACTCAACCTTATAATGTCCAAAACCTAGGAAACTAACCAAACCTTAATCTGCGTGTCTGCTAAGTTGGAGCTAGTTTTTCAATTGAAAAATGAGAGGGGTTATAGGTCACAATATATAGATGGTGTTGCACCCCTACCCTATACCCCACCCCCACCCCCACAACATTTACAGTTTTGGGTAGTGGTATTCAAATTTGACAAGTGTAAGTGACTTTTGTGCGTGTGGAGGGAAGGGATGAAACCACGTCCACGTGTGGAAGAACCTATCTGCATGGCATTTTGTCTCCGTGTGCCGGACTGAAAATTTGAAAATGTAGGCTGTAATCTGTACTGTCTTCTTGCATTCACAACAGAAATAGGTTGGAGTCGGGACCATACTAATAAGTTCGCTCTTCAAGGCAGATTTTCCTTTTGTTTCTCTATTTGAATTTGAAGATATTATACGATTAGCTGGGTCAATAAAACAACAATCAAATAGTAAAATTGAATTGAAACTTTTGATTTAGGTCTATGTGACTAGTTGAAATTGATTCGAGTAATATGGGTTAAATATTTTATTCTAGGACACGGGAATATGCCAGAAATGCTTTATGATAGGAAAGATATGGACTTTCAAAATTACAGATGCAATAATAAATTTATACAATCTCCTTTAAGCCACGAGTATAAAAGTCATCATTATTAGAAAAAGCAATATACTCGAGGTATGATAACGAGTAGTATGACTTGACGCATGAAGTATAGTTCATTTGCTTTTACATTATTGTAATCTCCGTCTTAGGATTGAGTGAATTTATTTAATTTTTGATATTTTAATTGAAGATCTAAGCCTCCTTCTAAGGCTGTATCATGTTTTTATTCGTTATTGATAAAATATACCACCCAGAGTGATTTTTATTAAAAAAAATGTCTATGTGAATCCGCCAATATATTGAGGGATAGGGTGTGTGTGTGGGGTTATTTTTTATGTTTTGAGAGAGGGGTGTTCAAGTTTTGGTCACCGAAATTTAATTTTTTTTCAATTTAATCATCTATAAAGTATTTTACATTGCTTTGAGACTCCTTTCATCTCATTTCTATTAATGATTATTATTATTATGGATAATAGATAACAATGGTCAAAGTAATTTGGTTATTGGAATTTGTACCAACTGAATTCCAATGAACTCTGTATTTCAGCCGTGGATTTGAACGAATTTAATACTAAATTTGACCCATTTATTACGTTGGACAAATACAACTCTGCTCTTTAAATTTCCTATGACGGACCGCAAACACCTCTACTGCCGAGGCTCAAGCACAAAATAATCTAGAAGTCACGTGGGCAACTCGAGATGACCGACGAGAAACACGTTAAAAACAATATTCTTAAATATGAAAATAGTATAAAAAATGTGTGGAATAAAGGAAACTATATTTTTTCAATATAAAAACGCATGGAATAAATGAAGAACTATTTTTCCAAAAAAAAAACTCAACCGAATTTGGTTCACAAACCCAACAGAGTGCTGCTCATCTCGAGCCTCAATGCTGATCTTGCCACGGTTTAACAAATTAATGTGTCAAACTTGATTGTCGGTGAAAGTTTTCATATATTCTAGCATTTTATGTCGAGCAATGCAAACTCTCACGAGTTAATAATTTTTAATAAAATAAAAATATCCAATTTTCATAGAGGACCTTATGAATAAATAAAATTATCAATTCATTTATTTTACTAAAAACCTGTGAGCCCTAACTGTTTAAATATAACACACTCGTCGCAAATTGATCAACAAAATGAATATATATAATAGTCGGCCATGGGGTATACGACTACACAAATGTCATGTACGTCATTTTGATTCACGTAAAATATATTTTTTAAAAAGTTATTTATTTGATATAAGAATTTAAAAAAACTCTGGTGACATTACTATGTTTGTTAAATGTTATCTTTTAAAATATCTGAGTTTACAATTCCGAAAAGGCTGAAATCTCAAGTTGCTGGACAGAGCATGTAAGAACTAAGAACTTAAATAATAATCCAGAAGGGGGTCTCCATGAATAGTCATATATCCAACTACACTAGTGGGTAGTGGCCATTCCTCCACTTGATTTCTCCTTCTTTTTTTTTTTAGCTTTTATTGCAAACTTCTTTTAACGTTTTTTATAAACAAAAACTTGTATGGACAAGAAAAACTATTTGTCTTAAAATTGCGTGACGTTTGCAATGACTTGTGTGTATGTTTCACAATTTTTAGTTATTACTACCGTCCCACCCTGAACAACGTTCACTTCTGATAGCCCCTCGTGAATCTAACAGAAAATAATGTTATAGAAATATAATCAGTGCAATCTAAGGGACTGTTCTCTTTGTATTTGAGTTTTGTATTTTGAGTTTTGAATTCATTTTGGGTTTTGTGTTTTGAGTGTCTATTTTGAGATTGTTGAAATTTTGTTTTTTTTGACATTTTGAAAAATTATTTTGAAAACACAAAAAACGTGTTTTGAAAATTTTATGTGAAAAATAATTCAATTTATTATTGAGTCCTTCTTTGGACTCCATTTTATCAAAAACTCATAGGACGTTCTCTTCGTGTTTCAGTTTTGTGTTTTGAGTTTTGAATTCATTTTGGATTTTGTGTTTTGAGTGTCTATTTTAAGATTGTTGAAAATGTATTTTTTTTTGTCTTTGTAAATTTTTAACTTGTTTTCAAAAACGAGTTTTTACTGTTTTGAAAAATCAAAAACAAAAAAACGACTTGAAAATGGTAAACAGAACATGTCCTAACTTTTTTCAACACGTGGGCAAATTTGTAGTTGCAAAAACAATTTTTGGAAACAACATAGCGTGAGAAATAGGTTAATTTTAGTAGAACTGGCAAAGCCATAGATATAGGAGTGGATATGGAAATTAATTGTAACAGATAATTTGGGAAGAGGGAAAGAATGAAAATGAAAATGTGGGGTCATTGGCTCCACATGACCCCACGTGACTCTGCCTCTAAATATAATCTTATATGAAAATTAATTCTTAGGGTTCAAATAACAACGAAAGAATAAAAATTATAGAATCAACTGATTTGATGTCCACCTAGCCACATACTATGCTAAAATGGTATTTCTGTTTGGGAGTTTTATTTTTTTATTTTTGCCAATGTAAAGAATAGTTTTTCACAAATTCGTAGCCTTTTATAGGCGAGGTTCATCAATCTCAACCGCTGGATTTGGATACGAACAATCCATTTCAATCTGAGCCACCTATAACGTCTGTCGTTTCGTATTTTACGGTTCAGATAAGAGCGTTTGACCCAGACTTGCATACTTGTCTGCCTCCCAAAAAAGCCTGTGCCAGTCCTCATTATTCTTGAAATATGGCGACGGTTGCTTGTATGGAAAGTTGAACTGTTTCAACTGTCATTTCTTGAAAACGTATAGGAGAGCAAATTATTTGGACACAATAATTAAAGACGCCTTATTTTCCCAACATTTCAAAAAATATACCTCCTCAAAGTCATTACATTACAGTTTCAGCAAAAGGCAGAAGCGCCCCACTTCAACTCCTACATCAATAGCTTCGGCAAAGGCCTCAGTTGCTCCAAATCATTTCTTCGGCAAACAATATCAGCTAAATGAACCTCAATTGACCCTTCCTAACCTTTTTCAAAAAATAAGTAGATTCAAAGTACACAGCTTC
>CAIGRT010140151.1:0-13326 GCA_903798405.1 Fraxinus platypoda
ATCACCACTGCCGCACCTAATCACCGTCGATCTGAGCGACCAGCACACAAAAACACTGCGTTTCACACAAAAAAATTCAAAGAGACCAACACACAAAACTCGCCGTCGATCTGAGCCACCAACACACAAAAAAATTTCACAGCGACCAACACAGCTCGCTTGCGGCAGTGTCATCACTACAGCGATGGTAACACCGCTGCACCGGAGATTCCTTCCAGTGGCGACGCCGCTTCTGTTGAGAGAGAAGAGAGACAATGAGAAGATAAGACCGGTGAGAAGAGTCATCACCGCTGCCGGAGATTCTCTTTCAGGGGCGGCGCCGCTACTGTTGAGAGAGAAGAGTGAAGGTGGGAAGAGTAGAAGAGAAATCGGTGCATTGAAGATCGTCGTTGCAGATCGCCAGACCGCCGCCGACACATCTCCATCTTGGGTGGAGAGAGAGAGACGAGAGGTTTAGAGAGAGGGTTTGGAAGAGAGAGAGAAAGGGTTTGGGAGACGGTATTGAGGAAACTGATTTAGGGTTAATTATAGTACCTGATTTTTGCTTAATTAAAGTTTGTATCTGATTTTTGCAAAGTCATCTTTAAATACTTGCTATTTTGTAATTTCCTCCACTTCTAATCCATTAAGATAAGAAGGAATAATTAGCTATCCACAAAAGTTGGAACAATAAACTTTGTAGGAGACGATACTGACTAAGAATTAACTAAAATTAAAGTGGATGAAAATAGCGGTACCCTTTTTTTATTTTTGTTCCTAAGGAAATCCATAGCAAAAGTTGAAATTGATTATAGTAATAACTTGGAATGCCCCTTTTGTACACTTCAAATCCATTAAGATAAGAAGGAATAATTAGCTATCCACAAAAGTTGGAACAATAAACTTTGTAGGAGACGATGCTGACTAAGAATTAACTAAAATTAATTTAACTGTGGATTTCGTTTAATACTTTTTAATCCTCGTACAAATAAAAAAGTTATAAGTGATTAGTGTTCTAATTAATTTGATTAGCTCTTTTAAATTGAATTCTTAAAAATAACTTATAATTTTTAATATAATGTTTTCATATTCGGTCTTGCTTGGTATTAGAGCATTTTTCACATCATTTTATTTCTCGTCACGTCACATTTTGTGTGTATAAATATAGAGATGGACCTCACTACATCTCCTAGTGTAAGCCGAGATATATCTTACCGCAGCTAACTTGTCACTTGTTCTACGTCTCAACAACATGATTTGGTGGAATAAAACCGAACCTAGAATAGTAGAAATTGTTCTTCAGGAAGAGCAATTGCTTGGCCTTTTCCGACGCTACGATAAAAATGGCGATGGCCGTCTTGACAGACAAGAATTGAAACGCGCCTTCAAGGATCTTGGTGCCTTCAGCCCCAGTGTGAGAACTACCCTGGCTCTTTGGAATGTTGATAGTGATGGAAATGGATACATCACTGACGATGAGATGAATGCCCTCGCCAAATATGCTGCTCTTTCGGGATATAAAATCGAGTAGTATGAAATAATATTGGTGTGTTTGGATACCAAACATGTTTTGTAAACATGTCGGTGATTATGTATGTTGGGAACTTGCAATCAACTTTAAGGTTTCTAGGAGGTTAAATCATGAAGAAAAATAAGGGTTAATTTCCTCGCTTGCTACGTACTAAGTTTTTTGTTGCCTCTTTTGGTCTTTGGAAAAAACAATGGTGTCTTTCGTCCCATCACCAAGGATTATTGGAGATCGTGTTCAAGAAAATTTGTATCAGGAATTCTTGTCATATGATAGCCACGCCGCTGTTTAAGTATTACGATCAACGTGATTCAGCACTCGTGTGTCTTCACCTTTAAAAAGAAGAAGAAAATTTTTTCAGCTTTCTGCTTTTCATTTTGACACCAGTAGTGTTTTCAGGAATAAATAAAAATTTTGCTTTGTTCTCCTTTTCATTTGTTGTGGGTCTAATTTCTCCTGCTGGTTGCCTTTTCCAAATTTGGTTTTAGTCATTCATGTGCATGCCAGAAAAAACTCGTACTTATTAGGCATCTGCGACTTTTGAACACAATAGTTTATAGGAAAAGATTGATTGTTGAACTCCTTGACGAAGATTTCGGGGTAATATTTCATATCTCATTCATTTTTTCCAGTGCTGCCTTGTGGAAAATTTTCACAATTTCGATAGGGTTAACATTCACGTTGAGACTTTCTTGTTAATTTTACTAGTGGAACTAGACGAAATAATAGACTAGAAACAAATTATAAGTTAGATGACTATGTTGGAGAAATCGGTACATAAATTATATTTCGTTTATTAGAAACACGTGCATGATTTTATTTTATTGACATGTAAATTATCAAATAAAGTTTTGACTTGTGGAAATCAAAATCAAGATACTTGTATGAAAAATGACCATTTACAATTATAAAAATATAGAAAATAGACGGAGTTGAAATAAAGTGAGGTATACAATAGTAAATATCTTTAAGATATAATTCATCCCATGCACTGGTGCTAACAAATCAAACGGACATCTATCTCCAGAGATACGACAATCCTTATTAATTTTAACGGATAAACCAAAATTTTAATCGTAGTACTCTTCTAGATCGGATGATATCGAGTAATAATATATCGAATATAAAATTCGAAAAATAATTTGAAAATTATATTGACAAGATTTGCAGAAGAATAAATTAGAAATCAATTATTGGGAATTGATTTGGAGTGGAGCAATTAAATGGAATGAAATGGATTCAATCTATAGATTCAATGTGTCGTTTCCGAATAGGTACATACCTTTTCAAATTGGGATATGATCGACTATCGAGATTGCACCTTTTACCAAGGTTCGTGATTTTTCATTATGCATCTCTTTCAATAGTTACATTAAATTTAAAAAAAAAAATCACGACTCTTTAATATGTACCATCTGTATTTGAAAAGTCACGACTAGTCATCGTACCAATGAGAGATATTTTCAATTCAAACCTATAAAAATATTGTATCCTTCTAAACCATTAAATTTCAAAAATCTCTCACGTGCATGGAATAAGTCGACTCACAACAAGGAAGGCAAAGAAGAGTGCTATCTGAACGATAATAAATCAAGATAGGTAGCTTTTGTGTTGAATCTTCCTTAATACGAATCACTTGATTCATTAGCAAACGCAACGCTTTGAACTGGCAATTGTTATTTTCAAGTCTAGACAATATATCAAACATATTATCTCTAATATCAAACTTTGCTTCTTTATTGTGTTCATTATTTCGACCCTTAACCATTTTGGGTTCTGCAAGTGCACTATAAAATTCGCCTAATTAAAATTTCGTAGAATCTATCAAATTCGCACTCATATAGTTGATGTTTTATAAAGAGTACTCTACAATACTCCACTTAATTATTTAGAAGATATGGTCATGATTAAAATCATAGCTTACACCCAACAATCTGTTGTAGGCAGCGCTTGTTTGCATCATAGAAAATGGGCTTGAAGTGCTTTTCATTGAGTCATTCGAATTTTCCTATTGGATCAAGTTCTTGAAATCTCTAATCGCTAAACTAGGTTTCCATTAGATAGATCCACTAGTTTACACTTTTACACCCATTTTTTTAATGCATAATCTATTCGATCTCTAGACAACTCATCTGTAAAGGATCCGCTAGGGTATCATATGATAAATTAATTAGTACTATTCTATTTTAGAGCAACTATCAAATGATATTATATTTACAACATAGATCCCAAGACTTACCATTATACATGACATTTTGTGCCATACATATATAATTAATTATCTTCGTTGAATCATATAATAAACACAAGTTGTCACCATATTTTGATTAGTTTAAAAAAGGGAAAATTGTGATTTTATATTTCTTCAATAAAATAATTAAAAATTAAATAAAAAAGAGAATTGAAACGGTTCATCTTCCACAAACGAGTTCCCCACCCCACCCCACCCCACCCCATCCAACCAAACGCCGGTGGAGACTAAAAGATTAATCTCCAACACAATTCCTCAGTTTTTGATCTCTTCAATTTCGGCATTTCACACATACACACATACTCGATTCAATTGTTCTCTTCTTCTCCTCTAATCTCTTGAATCAATCTACACATCTATACAGCGACGGACCCAACACCCGACGAGAGGGCGCATAGGATGATGAAGAAGGAGACCGGCGCGCGGGAGGCGAGGAACGGCTTCATCTTCTCTTCTTGTATTTTTTTTTTTTTAATTGGGGCTTTGCATTTGGTTGGGCTGAAATTATAATTTAATTTAGTTGGGCCTCTGTTTTTCAATTGCCAGGCCCAAATCAATTATATATATGGTCCAGGGATTCGTTAATTTCACCACTGTTTCATTTTCTTTTTCCACAAATTTACACAGTTCCACCATTTCCACCAACACCTGCCCTCGGTGATGCCTCCACCAGTGCTGGACAACTCAAGTATCAGAAGCCAAAAGGTTGGAAACAGGTTGTTAGTGTTGCCAGCTGCTGCGATGCCGCCATGACCGTGACTTTGAGCCCGCGAGTTTTCTGACTCTCTCTTTTTTTTTTCTTTTTTTTTTTTTTTGGTGTTTTTTTTTTATTTATGAGTTATGATTATCCNGCTGCTGCGATGCCGCCATGACCGTGACTTTGAGCCCGCGAGTTTTCTGACTCTCTCTTTTTTTTTTCTTTTTTTTTTTTTTTGGTGTTATTTTTTTATTTATGAGTTATGATTATCCTTACTTAAGAATCATGATTTATGTTCTATGAGTTAATTGACAATTTGGCATTGAAATGAGAATTTGATTTGTGAATCTGTGAATTTTGATTTGTGAATTTGGGATTTGGGATAAATAATTTATGTTGCACTATTATTGAATTATCAATTTTAATTTATCATTTATGAGTTTTGATTTTTGATTTGGGATTATTGAATTATGAATATCCTTAATCATTAAATTATGAATTATCCTTAATCATTAAACTGCAGAAGAAGCCAAATTGTCAATATGCTATGAGTTTTTAATCAATTTTAACCTCATAGCATTTTTAATTTATCATATTGGGCTCAATTCAACAATGGGTACTCTATTTTTTAATCAATTGTAATTGAAAAAAAATAAAATTGGTGCATTTTGCAATTGAAAAATAATTCGGGTAATAATAACAATATAATAAGAAGAACATCAGTAGGGTCACTCCCTCTATCTCGTATTTCGTAAACGATCTCGCTATTGCAGCCGTTGACGATCGACGACCGTCGACCTCCCTAACAGAGTTCATTTCCTGGATTCTGCACTACATCTATAGGTACAAGTTACAATCATACATGCATAAATATGGGTTCTAAATTGATATTTAAAGGACACGAGATACCGCTAGTGGCGGAGGCGTACTCGCCAAAGTCGTCGAAGCCATGGCTGAGTGTGGTTCGTCCAATTCGGTACATGCTCCATGAGCAACGGCTTGTATTTGTTTTCGTGGCATTGTCATCGCCACCCTCATCTTCGCCTTCCTCTTTTCCCACACCTCTAGCTACATCACTAACTCGAATTTCCCCTACGAGTTGACTCGGCCTCATGGATTCATCTACTAGAATGGCCACACCATCGGGTTCGGATTTTGATCGTCCTTCAACTCAGATCTACCACCTTAATTGCCTACATATCATGTTCATTACAAGCATGATTTTGTTAAGACTATCATATCATTTTCTCCAATTATTAATTTTTTCCAATTTTAATTAAAATTTTCATTATATACATTTTACGTAAACATGTGGCATTTAATCAGTTTGGCAAGAAATTGTTTCGAGTGGAGGCGGTGGTGGTGCCGGAGATTAATCCTTTAGCCCCCGTCGGCGATTGGTTAAGTGTTTGGTATGGGGTCAAATTAATATTTTTCGATTGGTTAAGTGTTTGGATATGGGGTTGATTGACGAAGGAATTGATGGATTCCACCTCTATATCCTCCAGCTGCAATTGGGGTTAAATGTTTGTAACTCTATCTACAAAAATGAAATATTTAGGTAGAGTCTGCAAAAATTTAAAAGGTTTGGAACCCAACTGCAATTCTTCCTTCCTTTTTTTAAAATTTCTGTAAATTTCATGTTTCCAACCCCAATATGTACTTTAAATATTCATAATATATGCAAACTTGTTCATATATTTGAATATTAAAATATTCTAGCATTGATTATTAAGGGGGTGTATTCAACTGAGACTTGTAGTATCTTTTTGGGATTTAAAAAGTTTAGGGGTATTCAATGTAAACTTTGGAGACTCTCTAAAAGTATTAGTGTATTCAATTGAGATTTTTATAGATTTTTAGTCTCTAAAAACCACGGTGTATTCAATTAAAACTTTTTAGAAATCTCTATAAGTTTTGGGGTATTTAAATTTTAATAACTTTTAGAAACTTTTATAAAAGTTTCCATAGTACAAACTTTTAAATAGGAAGTACTAAAATAAAATATCGAAATTTGTCTCTCATTAATCACAAGATTTTGGGAAACTTTCACAAAAAAGAAATTAATATGTATTTTTTTCAATATTCCTCTTTCCTTTTCTCTTGTACGAATATTGGAGTTATGATTAAAATTTATTTATTTATCACTCTCTTAACGCCTGTTTGGAGGAAATTTTGCTTTCATTTTTAGCAAAAATAAGACCGTTGCACAGTGTACTCACATGACATTTCCCACACTTCTGACACGGAAGAGACTGCAGGTTAAAATTTTGAGATTCTTCCTCTCTCCCTTTATTACCTTTATTAAGTGTTTACCCTCAACAATTATCTCAACCACCTAATTGACTGTAATTGATTTCCACTTTACTCTTCCATTGGAGAGTGAGTAGGTCATGTGAGGGTAGATTTGGAAAGTGGGTGTTGTAAATTAAAAGCAATAATCTTTTTGTTTCAGGCTACAGTCTATTTCCGTGTCGGAATCTGTTAAAATGGATTGTGAATTCACTATGCAACGGTCCAATTTCTTCTAAATATGACATCAAAATTTCCGCCAAACACGCTCGTATTTTTTATTTATATTTCCTATGAAAAAAAAAATTAAATTGTATCCTTATAACTTTTTTTTTTTTTTTTTTATTCGTTTTTTTTGAAAAATATCTNATTTCCGTGTCGGAATCTGTTAAAATGGATTGTGAATTCACTATGCAACGGTCCAATTTCTTCTAAATATGACATCAAAATTTCCGCCAAACACGCTCGTATTTTTTATTTATATTTCCTATGAAAAAAAAAAATTAAATTGTATCCTTATAACTTTTTTTTTTCTTTTTTCATTCGTTTTTTGTGAAAAATATCTATTTTTAATTATATGATAAAATTTTATATAGACTAATTTATAATTAAATTTAAATATATTTTTATTTATTTTTTAAAGGTATATTATATTAATAATACTGAATATTAAATTTATTTTTTAAATGTATTATTATTTATTTAATTAAAGTCTTAAATTTTTATTCTTTTTATTATGTGGGGTGGGAAAGGAGAAAGTGAATTGTAAGAACCACCACCTCGTATGTGATAATTTCACAATATTGTACTAGATCCACATGAATTCTATTTCAAATAAAAGTCTTCAAAAATCTTTTAAATTCTACAAAAGTCTATAAAAGTTTTAAAATGAAAGTTTATATAAGTCTACAAAGGCTTCCACTGACTATACAAATCTGTAAAAAAATCCACGAAATCCATAGAAATCATCACTTAAAAAAAGTTCATCAAAGTTTTCAAAAGTCTTAATTAAATACACCTCCCTAAAATTCATATAACTAGTAACCACACATGAAAATTGCATTTGATATACCAATTTACACGTGTATATACATATATAACTTATTGTCAAAACTTTATACATGGAAGCGGAAAGTTTATTGCACCAAAATTTCTGTTTTAACTAGTATGTGAATTCAATACATATCACGTTCCTCTTATTGATGGACATATACGAATTTTCCCTTTCTTCTTTTGGTCATTTCCAAGATTTGTGACTGTCGTTACTTAGAAAGGAAAGTAGACCCACAAAATCGCTCTTATTTGGTATTTTATGATCTATGGGTCACA
This sequence comes from Fraxinus platypoda, assembly GCA_903798405.1. Taxonomy (NCBI): domain Eukaryota; kingdom Viridiplantae; phylum Streptophyta; class Magnoliopsida; order Lamiales; family Oleaceae; genus Fraxinus; species Fraxinus platypoda. The sequence goes on from CAIGRT010140151.1 coordinate 8,077, forward strand.
TTTAAAAGGAGATTGATAAGGTTAACTACTTTACTGACTTGGGGTTCTTTCTCCTATGCCATGTTATTGTCCCCTTGTCATGGAGAAAGAGAGGTTCAATGAAATAGACGTGTCTGTGAAGATGTAGACTATTTGTACCTGAACAGAAAGACCCTATGATGCTTCACTATTCCCTGGGATTGTATTTGGGCATTTCCTGTGCAGCTTATGTTAAAGGCGAAGAAGGCCTCATTCGAAGGGAATCTTTACGATCTTTCCCTCGCACAACCTTTGCCAAGTCCGAATGATTGTTGTTCGAGTGAATCCCGCAAGCGTACGAGATCGTTGACAAGTAATACGTGATGAGTAACGTGTATCGTCCCAATAGGATAAAATTCAATCAAAGTGTACTAGTTTCAAATTAGATTCAAAGTGTGAACGAAAATAAATGTGAATTTGTAATTATTCTAAATTAATCTATGAAAACTTGTAAAATTTGATTATATATATATATTTGTCTACGAATCCACCTATTATTATATATTTCAATTATCAATTACATAGTTAATTTCATTCATGCATTTTTAACAATGGATAAATCTATTGTAATTAATTTCCCTTTTCAAGACAAATTAAATCTATTCTAGTCAAGACCCGAATTTATTTCTAACCCGAATTCAAATGAATAGAACGCATTCAATTTCAAGATTATCTAAAAATTGCATACATGATAAACATTATTCCTAATATCTATTGCACATATATTAATCAAGCGGTATTTTAAACATATTGTGATCATCTCAACACTACAACAAGTAACTATATATTTAATTGGTGACCAAGCAATCAAATAATAAAGGTATGCATGCAAGATTAATCAAGAAACGCAAGTATTTAACTAACTATTTGTCTTGAATTAAAAACAATAATAAAAGGTTTCTTCATCCAATACATAAACCGAATTAGTCTAGCATGTTATGTAAATTACACAAAAAGATTTGGAATAACATCACCAGGAATTGAAAACAATGATTTGAAATTGAAAAATCAATTTTTTCTTCGTTAATCTTCAATCTCTTGTGTTAATTCCTTCTTGTGGTGAAAAATATGGTATATTATGTGATTTCCCTTTTTGACCGTCCCTCCTAGGTTAAAAATTGGTTGAATTTGATTTCAAAAAGAGTTTGAGTTGAAAAATGACGTTGGGCCGTTCAGACCCAGAATTTGCACGCGTGCACGCCATATACTTTACTGTGTGTGCACCGCAGGAGGTGTTTATTTAGGGTATCGCACGCGCGAGGGAATTGGCCTACGTCCGCACGCAGCAATAAAACTTTTTCTTTTGTTGCATTTTGGTCCATCCATTTTGTTCTTCACTCACTTTAGCCCATTTTTTATATCTTCTTGGTCCTCTATCTTTCAATTCCATCTAATTGCCTCCAACTCTTTTTCAATCATCAACATTAGGTCTGAATCATATTAGCACTTTATGACTTAGTTCCCAAACTTTGGATTGAGTCCACTTTAGCCATTTTTTCGCCCATTTTGTCCAATTCCATCGTTTTTCATCGAGTTGTACCTAAAAAAACTGAATATATATAAAATTAAGCCTCAATTCATCCAAAATAACAATAATTGCTCTAGTTTAATGACTTGTACAAGTATATAAAATACACTTATCAACGACTCCCAAATTTGAACAATTGTTTGTCCTCAAACAAAATAAAGCTTAACTACACAAAATTTTACAAATAATTTAGTTGGATAATCTATTTTTAGCCGTAGGATTGAACTTTCAGAGTTGAAACTATATAAACTACATCAAAATCACAACGCTATATCAATCTCTACATATTCAATGCAAAACTGACGCGTGTGTGAAGATTCACGTAAAGCATCATAATGTCATAAATTGATTCAATTCCCTTCTCTCTATGGCCAAATATTTCATTTCTTCTCTCGTAAGATATATACCCCCCAAACTTCATTATTTTCACTATTTTCTAAAGGTGTGATATAAGGTTCAATTTTAATATAATATTAATTATCACCATCTCTAGTTTGGTTAGATTTTACTAATTGCAACTCAACACTTCAATAAATGAGGATTCTCCTTATTTTTTATTGTTTTAACATTTAAGAATCAATTAAACTAATAATCCCTTGTCAAAAGTCTAATTCTCTCAAAAAAGTGTTTGGGGCTTGATCAAGGCATGTAACAAATTTTTTTCATTGCTTTTTCTCATCTTCTGTTTGGACTTCTCCATTAAACTTTGTAAATGACCATTATAGCTTACTTTCAGTTGATGACTCCCAACTCAAATGATTATTAAAAACTTATTCTCAAAACCAACCTCTAACTTAAGATTTTCACCTAATTTTCATCGTAATGGCTTTAGACAATCCACAAAAAATTTAGCATACCATGGAATCCATTTTTATCTATATCTCCTACAACATCTCAATCATTTCCAAACTATCTTAAAATTGGTTTAAGGATGTATAATTTAGTGGTTGTTCAGGTTATTCATTTAAAATCCATTAATTTCAACCTACTCAACAATATGAATCAATTTTGTTTTCTTCAAAATGCAAAATATAAATCTCGTGCTCAAAAATATCAAGTTCCACATGAATAAGCACAAACTAACTTAACATATAATTTATCCATAATTTATAGTTCAACTCTATGTACCAATATATACGACGTCGTTAGCAAATTATCCGACCTACGCAAGCATGCAGAAAATACATAAAAAAAGTAATAAAACTGAAATCTAGAATATTTTCTAATTATATATATATATATATATATATATCACACAAGCATGCAAAAGTTAAAAGAAAAGACTAGATGAAACTCACATCCCCAAACTTGATACAAACATTGTCCTCAATGTCTAGAAATAGTGTAATCAATAAACAAAAAGCTAAGAGAAGATAAGGGATCAGGTACTCTCCTAATATCAGTCTGTAGGTGGTGGATAGAATGCCATGACAGCTCCGACCCAGACGGGTCGAAAGTGGATGGTGGCGGAGGAGTAGACCGAGAGTAAAAGTCTCTCATCATAATACACATTTGATCAGCATGTCTGTGTGTGTCCTCAGATCTGTTGTACATGGCATCATCTCTTGTATTCATGTCCTCCAATCTACTATGTGTAGTCTCATTTCTAATATGCATGTCCTCAACTCGTCCTATGCTTCTGTCTAATCGTCTCCCCATGAGGTCATTCTTTTTACGCAAGGTCAATAGCTCAGTCAAAAGCCTACTGATATCTCGCTTTATACCCTATAACCCGGTATGCTTAGCATGCCCTCTATCATTTCCGCTTGCTCCTTGGACTGTAAAGCTATCATCATCTGCTCTATATGCTGCAATGCCATATTGGTCTCTAGTGCTGGCTCTGGTTGTACAGGAGACGGAATGTGATCATCTACCTCGTCGTCCTCATGGTCCTGCTGCTGCCTATGTCACTCTCTCTGCTGTATGATGGACTCTCATGTCTTGGCAACCGACGATGCATTAATTGAGATTGAATTTCTCACATGTAATTCCCCTAGTAAGAGGGTGATACCCGACTGACAACATATGCTAATAATGAGACTAAGAAAGATCAATTTATGTCTAGGGTCTGGGTTAACGCTACGAAACAGATGAGATCGTATATCAGAGACCCCAAATGATTCTTAAAGCCACGTGCGAGATGATACAGTAGAATGGCCTTGAGATGACTGATGGTGGTGCGATGTAAGTTTGGATCGATGTTGTGACCAATGAATTTATATAGGATCACAAGTGAAACTGTGAGATGTCGGTATTCAAATTCATTGTCTAGGACTGGCCATGCATCGTCTCTCCCATATAGCAATTGCACGACAATTGACACGTTTAGATTATTGGCACTGACACGATATTATCCCTAGTCAGTCCGTAGTAAGCATCAACTACTTCTAGAGAAAACATTATCCATTTATCTCGAACCCATGTCTAGTGCATATGTTCGGTCCCCAGAATCTCTAACTCTGCATTAACGTTGGCGTAGAACTGTTGCACCAAGGTAGGGTAAACCTTCTAAGGCTCGCCTCTACTTTTTTCCATCCCGCTAAACGAATGAACTGGATATCTCAAACCCCACAAAGTCTTCTATCACAACCTGTCTTTCGGGTAATACTTTCCATCTGGGTTCAAAATCTACCACAACCTCATTGTCAAATCTAGCTTTGTGCTCAAGGGTTTAAAATCACTACATACCCCCTTCATCAAATTGTATGCGAGCTGTGATGCAAGATCCCATGACCTTTTCTTTGCCCTTTGATGTGGATGCATTATTCTTTCTTTTTGGAAGCCTATCAAATACTATAAAAACTAACATTATCCACTTGTATATGGTATACCAATCCTACAGAAGCAATGTGAACTTCAATTGATAAGAAAAATGGGGGCTACAAGTAGGGGACGTAAGGAGAAGCAAGGGCAGCGGAAGAGGCAAGGGTGATTTTGCATCCCCCTCAATTTTAATGAAATTCATGTAATTTGATGAGCGTAACTACATGGGAGTGTTAATGTGTGTATATTCCAATGTTCTAAATGGCGCGCTATTGCGCACGCAATAGCTCGCCATGGCGCGAAGTGTGGCAATGACGCTACGCCAAGCGTCTTAGCGTCTAATATAGCGGTCAACGACAATCGTTGACCGCCTAAGCGTAATAATGCACGCAATAGCGAGCGTTTTCAATTTTTTTTTTGTAATTATTTAATTATTTATTTATTTTTAATTTTTTTATAATATTTAAAAATTGCAAACTTTCAATTGCCCATTGATAAACAAACAGACCCAGAAAGACAAAGACAAGAAAAAAATTGCTGGCCCATTTATTTATAGACATTATTTCTACATCCAAAGTTCTAAACTTTCGATGTGGGATTGGGATCAAAGTTGGAGGCATTCTTCTTTCCATACCAAAGTTACTTCAGTCTCAGTGCAATCCCTTTCTGAGTTTCTGTAATCAACCTTCCTCTCCAGCCGGACCAACCCACGCAATCCCTTTCTCTCTGTCCCTCTCTCTCGACTCTCCTTTTCTTTTCTCAGTTCTGTAATCAGCCCAATTGTAAGTATTTTGCCTCTTACTAATTGCTGTAAATGTTATCAACTTGGTTATTGCAAATAAACGGCGGCGAGCGGTATTGATTGGAGAATCGGGTATTGATGGGCGTGATTGTTGGCGGGTTGTTTTGGGCAACGAAGATAGTTGAATGTCGAGGCAGCG
>CAIGRT010140172.1:0-15233 GCA_903798405.1 Fraxinus platypoda
ATAAAGAAATATTTGTTTTTTTTTTTTTTAAAAAAATGGAAAAAAGAAAAAAAAAAAAAAAGGACAAAAATGGGGGGAAAGAGGCTCCCCCGTTTTTAAAAGGAACCGGTACTACAGCGCCGTGGTTCTGTAATTTTTTTTTACCTACAGGCCCTGATGTAGTCCGTTCCCCTTGTCATCTAAGTTTGATACTCCACAATTCAGAATGTACCTACAAAAATATAAAAACAACTTTACTAACATAGAAAAAATGGAAAAATCCTATCTAATGAATTTAAAATTAAAATATAGGTATAGAACTTGGGTTGCCTCTCAAAAAGCACTTCTTGAACGTCATTTGCTTGACGATAATGTGGATCTAAGTTGATTCTCCAAGGGCAATTTCTTCCACATCCCGATCTTCTTCACCATAATAGTGTTCGAGTCGTTGACCGTTTGCCTGAAATATGGATCCATCTTTGCTTACCAATTCCATTGAACCATAGGGAAACACCTTATGGACCACGAATGTTCTCGACCACCATGATCTGAGCTTGCCTAGAAAAAGTTTCAAGCAAGAATTGAACAGAAGAACTCGTTCTCCTAGTTTGAATTCCCTCCTTACGATCCTCTTGTCGTGCCACAGTTTTGATTACTCCTTATTTATCTTCGCATTCTCGTATGCTTCGTTCCGAAATTCATCAAGCTCGTCGAGTTGAAACCAGCATTGTGTACTCGCTAATTTCATATCTAGGTTCAACTTTTTCACAGCCCAATAGGCTCGATGCTCCAATTCAACTGGTAGGTGACATGTTTTTCCAAATACCAAATGATAAGGTGATATTCTAATTGGCGTTTTGAAAGCTGTTCGATATGCTCACAACGCTTCATCAAGTTTATGAGCCCAGTCCTTGTAGTTTGTGTTCACTGTCTTCTCCAACATTTGTTTAATCTATCTGTTGGAGATTTTTGCTTGTCCATTGGATTGGAGATGATAACCAAGTGCAAGTTTGTGCCTGATATTGTATTTAGCCAAAAGGGAATTGAAAAGTTTGTTACAGAAATGTGTACCTTCATCACTTACTATTGTCCTAGGCGTGCCAAACCGAGTGAAGATGTTTTTCTACAGAAATTTTAAAACTACCTTTGCATCGTTTGTTGGTGTAGCAATGGCCTCAACCCATTTGGAGACATAGTCTACTACAAGAAAGATATATACTTGGCCAAAGGATGGTAGAAAAGGACCTATAAAGTCTATACCCCACACATCAAATAATTCCACCTCGAGCATATTAGTCAATGGAAGCTCGTGATGCCTTACTCCTTATTTATCTTCGCATTCTCGTATGCTTCGTTCTGAAATTCATCAAGCTCGTCGAGTTGAAACCAGTGTTGTGTACCTGCTAATTTCATATCTAGGTTCAACTTTTTCACAGCCCAATAGGCTCGATGCTTCAATCAACTGGTAGGTGACATGTTTTTTCAAATACCAAACGATAAGGTGATATTCTAATTGGCGTTTTGAAAGCTGTTCGATATGCCCACAACACTTCATCAAGTTTAAGAGCCCAATCCTTGTAGTTTGTGTTCATTGTCTTCTCCAATATTTGTTTAATCTCTCTGTTGGAGATTTTTGCTTGTCCATTAGATTGGGGATGATAACCAAGTGCAAGTTTGTGCCTAATATTGTATTTAGCCTAAAGGAAATTGAAAAGTTTGTTACAGAAATGTGTACCTTCATCACTTACTATTGTCCTAGGCGTGCTAAACCGAGTGAAGATGTTTTCTGCAGAAATTTTAAAACTACCTTTGCATCGTTTTGTTGGTGTAGCAATGGCCTCAACCCATTTGGAGACATAGTCTACTACAAGAAAGATATATACCTGGCCAAAGGATGGTAGAAAAGGACCTATGAAGTCTATACCCCACACATCAAATAATTCCACCTCGAGCATATTAGTCAATGGAAGCTCGTGACGCCTTGAGCTATTCCCTGTATGTTGACAACGGTCCTTTGTCTTCACAAATGCGTAGCAGACCTTGAAAAGAGTTGACCAATATAATCCTGATTGTAATACCTTAGAAGATACGTATAGGGCCGAAATGACCTCCATAAGGTGATGAATGACAATGCTCCATAGTTGATTTTGTTTCCTCCATAGGGACACACCTCCTGATCATCATATCCGCTCATTTTCTGAAGAGATGTGGATCATCCCATAGATATGACTTGACATCATGTAAGAATTTCTTCTTTTGGTGAGAATTCAAGTCAGGTTGCATCCTTCCACAAGCCAACTAATTTACAAAATCAGAGCATACCACAGGATCCTTGATGAAATTGCTAACAGAAGCTCGCCAGGAAAATATTTTCGAATCTGATTGTTATCTATCACCTCTTCATTTTCCAACCGCAAAAGATGATCAACAACTACATTCTCACTGCCTTTCTTATTCCGGATTTCCGTATCGAACTCTTTCAACAACAAAATCTACCGAATTAAGTGAGGCTTAGCATCTTTCTTTTCAAATAGATATCGAATTGCTGCATGATCTGTGTAGATGAATACTTTGGTGCCAATGAGATAAGATCTGAATTTGTCACAAGTAAAGACAACTGCTAACATTTCTTTCTCTGTTGTAGTGTAATTCCATTCAAGGTTTTGCTAGCATAGTAAATTGCCCGGAAGATCTTTTCAATCATTTGTCCCAAAACTGCTCTTACCACATAATCACTGGCATCACACATTACTTCAAATGGTTGACCCCAATTCGGCACTATCATAACGGGAATTGTAACCAATTTCTCCTTTATTGTTTCAAGTACCCTGAGACAGTCATCATCAAAGACAAATGTTGTATCTTTCTCCAGAAGATTGCAAAGGGGTTTAGCTATTTTTAAAAATCTTTAATAAACCTCATGTAAGAGTATCCCAAGAGGCTCCGAATTCCTTTGACATTAGTGGGTGGTGGTAGCTTTGCTATTGTATCTATCTTAGCTTTGTCGACTTCCAGTCACTTGGCTGAAACATGATGACCTAGCACAATTCCTTCTTGTACCATGAAACTGCATTTCTCCCAGTTAAGAACTATGTTCTTTTCTTCATAGCGTTGCAACACTAAAGAGAGATTGTGAAGGCAATTATCAAAAGAAGTACCAAAAATAGAAAAATCATCCATAAATACCTCCATGATTTCCTCAACCATGTCTACGAAGATAGCCATCATACATCTCTGAAAAGTGGCTGGAGTACTTTGTTTGTGCTTGAGAGCCTGGTAACGAAGGATGTAGATCATTTTTTGGATTGAACCTCTACAATTATATCGTTTACATCATCTCTCTCTTTTAATTATCGCTTTTATATTTGCACTTATTATTTAAATTGATCTATTTAATCTTTACTCCCTTGAATTTAGATTAATTCTTTGAAAAAATTTTAAAAACCAATTCACGCCCTTCTTGTTTAGTTTCTTGGGCTATCATAAGGAATCTTATGTTGAGGACCAATGCCCGACACCTTTCACATTCCAAGGTATTTTACGTTGAGGGCCAAGAACAAGAACCTTTAACACTTCAATGCATTTAGCACCTTTCACAATCGAAGGGTAGATGACATTCATATATTTGGGAGACCAGTGATTTCAAACAATAAATCTAAAAAAATAATTTAAATTTAATGTCAATTTAAATTAGAGTTTTTTTATCACTTACATCTTGTTTACTAATTTCTACTTTCTTTTTTTAATTTATTTATTTTGCAGGAATGACTTGGATAAGCTTTAATAATAAGTGTATTCGCGTATATATGAAATCATTGAGCTTAAAAATCAAGATAAAAGTTACCTTTGTTTTCGGGATACTAATGTGAGGTACCATGATTAGACCAATATAAGGGGTGAACTTAAACTTAGCATCCATAAGGCAGCAACACATCTTTCTCCTAACATCTCGAAGCATTTGTCAGAATTGCAGCCTATCTCTAGTAATCGTCACGAGAATTTGGACACTATCAAATATAATTATTTGATCAATCATCTTCTAGTTTTTGTGCCTTCTGCCTCATCATTCCCAAAGCATGGAGTTCATCTCAAGAGCAGTAGTTTCTGAGATGATTGATAATAAAGAAATACGACATGAAAGTACACTTGCAAGCCATGGAGAGATTTTTTATCCTCTAAAATTTCGGGAGTGGTCTACTTAGATCCAAAATCTCCTTCACAAGAAGAATCTTTGCGAGTTAACTTCTACAATCAGCTCCACTATAAAAAAATATTATCGTCTAAACTCTATCTACAGAGCTCTATGTGAGCTTTGGTGTCCAGAGACCAACATTTTTGTGACTATAGGTGGTGAAAATGACATTTCTCTTTGGAACATTTGTGAGATTAGTGGACTTTCGATTATGGGTCATTATTATGAGGAAGTAGTTCCAAACCTTTCAGAGTTGATAGGTCATCTCCTTTCATATGTTTTCTCATTCATTGCTAATGCGAATAGATCTGACAACTTGTGCTAGAAATCTTCGACAAAACAAAACTTAAAAGAATGTCATGAATTTAAATCCGTTTAAAAGCATTAGCAAAGGGCATCAAGAAAGATATTGAGACCCTTGATTGTAGACAAGCTGAAAGATATATCCCATAAAGATCGAAGTCAGTGTAGCGATTTGACAATATCTTTATCTATGGAAGAAGAAGAAGTAGAAGTAGAAGAAGTAGAAATAGCAGTTCATCTCTCATGTGGCTTTGTCATTTTGTTCTTCCCTTTAGAGGACAAATGTATGAGAGTTGGGACATTTAAAGCGTCTTCTAAGATGGCTGATAGACCCACTTACAACCTAGTTCATCCCATATCAATAAGCATTTATTTAAGACTCAGACGAACATCCAAGCGTAGACCTTGGCTCAATTTCACATTCATTTCCCAGACACTTCTCTTATGCTTGGGCTGGAACTTATTTTGTCTAAGTTATTTATAATCATATAGACAAGAGTAATTCTCGTTCTATTGTTTGAAGATATGCTAGGACTTTTGAATGCTTTCCAACCCTAGAAGATTAATGTCGTTGATTGTCGATACCTTATCGGTGAAAAATGGATTGAGACATATAATCTTCACAGATTTACAAGGCAACATGAATTTAGGAAAAAATTCCCGGTTCACCAAGAAAATTGGACATTATCGTTAATGTAGCCAACCCGTATCTGTTTGGTTATCTTTGACTCGGACAAAAAGTGGTTCTATATTTCCTATTCTGGAGTATATGGAGGATACACCTCAACACGTTGATGCAGATTATCAAGATTGGCGGAATAAAAAAGTATTACCAAATTTGACAAAGACTCAAGCTTCTAGTGAGAGTTGTATCTTTTTTCTTGATTTGGTTGTTTCGAGGCAAACAAAAAAAGACATAGCCAAAGAGCAAATGTAATTTTTTAAAAGACTTCTCAAAAGAGGGAACTAAACATTGGAAGTGAATAAGGTATTAAGAAATTTAAAATTATAGTTCACTCCACAAAGCTTGCTTTTACCTCAAAGCCCGTCAATAAGACATTTGAAGCAATTTTCATTTTGGATAACTGTAGTCCTGGAGATCAACTATCACATGCCTTTGAAGAAACTCTAACTCTAGAAGTTGAAAGTTCTAGAGATTAGGCATGATTTTTTTTTCTTTTTAATTTTTTTAACATAATACTTGTATTTTATTTGAAGTATCAAACTTCAATTTCAGGCTCTTGTTTCTCGAATATATCATCGGAAGCGATCGGCACAATCAAGGCAACCTAAAATGACTTGGAAACTTTCAACATTAGAATAAGCCTCTCGAATACACAAACTGGTGAAAATAATGGGAGAATTGGTGCATTTAAGGGAATAGATGATAATCATAGTTTTCAAGATCCTCCTTGCATATACCCGAGCACCATTAGTAAAGGTATTTTGATGCTTAACTTAGATTATTTCAATAATGAAGATGAAGTGAATTATGATACTCTAAGAGTTGATATTTCATAAATCAATCAAAAAGCTTGGGCTGCTATGTCTTTATTTGGTTTAGTTGTTGTTCCTCATTCGAAGATAAACAATTATGACACTACGCTAATTTGTTCTTCCATATCTGTTCCTCCACCTAAGATAGTTCAAGAGTCTCCTTAAAGGTTGCTCTGCAAGAAACCATGATTAATTATATTTAAAAGTGTTTCGAGGACATTTTGAAGCATGACTTTTCCGATATCCCGTATTGGTGGGACGAGAATCATTTAATTCTCCAAAATGTAATTACGAACTCATTTTGCACAGATCCAACACCTTTGATGAAATGTGTGTTTCTAAAAGAAGTCGACCTTTATTTATTAGAAAGAAGGCAACATTTGAAGTGTTTAACTGCAAAAGAAAAGGCTAAACTATTGAAATTTTTGAATATCCACGTAGAAACAGAGAATTCTACGTGTTTTTTCCTTGGAAGATAAAAGCGATCAATTGACCTCTAAGCTGGATAGACTATGTGATGAGCTTCAAACCCATTCAGAATAGAAAAATATGCTTGGGAATGAGAAAATCACATTGAAAGAAGCACATAATAGAAATGTCACCAACATAGCATCCATAGATCAAAAAAAGAAAAATCTTGAAAATAGTTTCCTACAAGTGATCAATCACGATTGATTTTGATAGAGTTGAGATTTCGTGTTTTTTTTTCCCTCTTTTTTAAGATCATATTTTATGAACATCGATTCACCATTATTATTTTTTTTATATGATGAACTTTTTTTTATATTATAAATAAATTGAATGAATTTATTAATTTTGACTGAACTTGACTTTATAATTTATCCAAACTGCCTATCTACCCAAAATGTACCAAGTTGAACGTAGTTCATTACCAAAAAAAAACTTTTTTTTTCAAATTTGTTGGGCAGCTTACAGTTTATTCTCTTGTGGGCCAGAAGTGGTATATTTTTGTTGTTACAATGAAAAATTATAATGAAATTCAAGCTTAAAAATGCTTCAAAAATGTCCACGATCTTGTATGTTCCATATAAACACGAGTAAAGAGAAATGGATAATCCCATTTAGGCTGGAACTTAGCCCCTGTTTTCCTTGTGATTATAATTGGCTTGCATACCATAAGTACCATATCTCCAACTTGAAGTGATCTTGGTCGCGCCTTTTGGTTGAAGGACTTCGCCATCCGAGCTTGATAACATTTCAGATGCATCTATGCCTTTAATCTCTTTTTATTCAAAACTTCTAACTTTTGAGTCGAAGATGGACATTTTCTTCCATTGTCAAACCTTCTTGGATGACAACTCATAATGACGGAATTTGACACTATAGGAAGTATAGCTTCTACTCCATATACTAATGCATGAGTAGCTTATGTTGGAGTCCGATAAGTCCACAAGACTTCACCAATCCTTTCATTCCAGAGTAACAAAGACTATCACTACACGGACATCATAACTTCGAGCAGCTTTGTCGAAGTAAAGCCTCCATGACAAACGAAACTTTTTCATCCAAAAGCTCTTTATAAAGTTCCAATTTAATTGGAATTGGATGATTAGCGAGGAAATATGCCATAGTTTGTCCCTTAATGGCCTTCTGTGGAATGAATTTGATATCGAACTCAGACAACAAAAACGCCTGTTTTCCCATACTTCCATAAAGAATTGGTCTAGACATTATGTACTTTAATGGATCAATATTTGAAATAAGATTGATTATATGTGATAGCATATAATGTTTCAACTTTTTAGCAGCGAAGATTAATGCAAGACATTTTTTCAATAGGTTAATAGTATATTTTTGCACCTACCAATGTCTAGTTCAAGTAATAGAGAGCATTTTGTCATCCTTCATCATTGACTTGAACAAGACGTAACCTAGAGAATATTATTACATTGCAACATAGAGGGTCAGTGACTTCCCTGGAGTTGGAGCTGTGAGTAATTGCAGACGAGACAAATATTACTTAATGCTTTGAAAATATTTCAACAAGTATCATCCCACTCAAATGGTACATTTTTTCCCAGTCTATTGAATCAATGACAACGTCCGGCAAGGTTGGAAATAAATCTTCACATGTATATAAGCTTTCCTTGAAAACTTTTCAATTAATGTACACTATTTGGCTCTAGTTTGCTGATTATGCCATCAATTTTTGATTGATTTATTTCAATGCTACAATGTCGAACAATGAAGCCAAGAAATTTTCCAAAAGTGACACCAAATGCACACTTTAGCAGATTCATCTTCAGTTGGTGTTGTTGGAGTCTTTTAAAAAGATCCTACAAGTCTTGTAGATGATCATTACATTTTTTTGTTTTAACAATAAGATCACCTACATGGCATTCTACCTTTTTCATACAACATATCAACGAAGATCTTTTGCATTGCCCTCTGATAAGTTGTCCCTGTACTTTTTAATCCAAAATGCATAACTTTGTAACTACATATGCCTTTAGGAGTACGAAATTACATAAGCTCTTTATCATTTGGATTCATTTGTATCTAGTTATATCTAGAATACCCATCCATGAAAGATAAGAATTCATGCCCGATAGTTACATTTACCATCAACTCTGTTATAGGATATGGACAATCATCTCTTGGACATGCTAAGTTCAAATCTTGAAAGTCAACGCGGACTCGTAATTGTCCATTTTTTGCCTGACAAGAACAATGTTAGCAATCCAAGTTGGTTACATGACTTCACTTATGAATCTCGTTTCAATAAGTTTGTAGACTTTCACTTTAATTTTAGGAATTAGTTTTGGCCGAAATCTTCTTTGACTTTGCTTAACTAGACATACTCATGACTTACTACAAGGTGATGCATTGCAACCTTAGGATCTAACCCCAACATTTCCTTGTAAGACCATGCAAATACATTTTTGTATTCATGAAGCAAGTGGATGTACTTGAATTCCTCATTTTGACTGAGGACAACACTTACAAACACTAATATCGAGTCTTTTACGATCCTTAAATTCATTGCCCCAGGTCATCCACAATAGCTTGTCCCTATCTTCAAATGTTAGTGAAGCTAGTTCAGATTCTTTGTTATGGTGGAGTTTTCAGTCTCAGATTTTAAATTAGAAGATTTTTCGAAAGCACTGTGATTCATCGAGACTTCTTCTTTATCTTCATCATTCTTTTGGGATGAGAAAACCTTTAGATTTTTTGGTCTCCTTCTTGATCGTTGAGGCTTCAAACTTGGATTAAAAGTTTTAATTCCAAATTGAGAAAATACATATTGTTTTTTAAATTATTTTTGATGATCTTGTACATTCTCATCAACTTGAGTAGGTGTGAAAGAATCCCCACTTAACTTTTGGAAGACAAACACTTTACTTTTCATGTTAGCTACTGCGAAAGATTCTCATCTTAACCTTTCAAACGTTGAAACTCTAGCATTCACTTTCAATTCGATCGAATACTCAAGGTCTTAACTCTTCTGATTTCTACTCAACAACTTCATATATTTCAATCATGATTAGATTTAAGAAAACCTTTTTATCTTTAATCTTTCTCGATGTATTTGGATTATATCCTAAACCATACTTAGGTCGTGACATAATGAATCCATCAAAATATAAAAGGGATATGCTCATTCGAAAGGAAAAACAAAATACCCAATTACGAGGCTATCTTTTCCCAAATTTAGGATTCTAAAATAACTCTTTAACTCGAGGATTGTAACATCCTTTGAAAGTCTATTTCGACTCGTTGACTTCGCATCATATCTTGCTTGGAAGAGCTAGAAATATAGATATTTGATATGTTTAGAACAGACGTCGAGGCTTTTGAGATAGACTTATGTTCTTATGGGATTGCCATGAGTTGATGGGACAGAAACACTTTAGGAAGATTAGGTATTGGAAAAGTTAACTCTTTTCTCAATACCTTAATATCTATTGGTTCTATTTGAGGTCGTTTACCTTTGGAGAATTTTTCACACGTAAATTTTGAATTACCTGTAATAAGTCGTTGAATTGGGGCAATACTAGAAGTGTTATCATCGTCTTCATCTCTTTTAATTTCAAATCTGGATATGGACAATCCTATAGAATGACATTTGTCATCCTGTATATGAGATTAATTTCAAATCTTGACATTATCAAAATGAGATTTTTCTTTGATGAATGGTTTGGACTCAACTACCACGCATTTAAATTCTCCATCTCGACAATATTAAGAGCATTTATGCTTAACTAAAGGTACCACTCCAGTTTCATATAGCCAAACACATCCGAGGAGGGGCTTATAGGCTGTTTTCGCATCATTGACATAAAAGATAGCCAAAAAAATAAACTCCCATATTTGCAGCTTTTAGCGACTCATGCCAATGGCTCTCTAATCCTTCTAGTTGAATCCTTGAATCATGATTTTACTCCTAGACAAATCACCAACATTGGTTACAATCTTCTTCATTGTCATGAATGGCACGATATTCACAACAAACCCATAATCAATCGTCATGCGATTTATCCTGCATTCTTGAATATAACCACTAAAATATAGAGGTCTATTATGTAAATAAGAATTGAGTTACATATCTTAGTCGTCAAATATGATGGTGATCATATAGTCTTGTTGAGTTGTAAATTCAATCTATGTTAAGATTTTACCTTCGTACGATTGTGGATCGATCATCATCGAAAGGTAGATTGAGAAACTCTGCAACACTTGTATTATAAGGAATGTTGTTGAGCCATGAGATAGTTTTCTTCTTCTTTGAACTCTCTCTCAAAATATTATTCGTCTCGTTTTTCTCTTCTACATTGATGACATTGAAAGTAAAACATTCCTCGTCAAAGAAACCATTAAGGAAATAATTTCCTAGGGTTACTAGTCTAGAAGGAGCACGTGAAATAGTTTTTCTTTTGTTGATTTAGTACCTGACCTTAACTTAATTTTATGCCTTTGTTTGATCTCCATTTTTTTCAAAATACATTTTTCTCTCTTTTCTTTTCAAACACACATTTTTCAATAAAATAATATTCTACACAACCCAAAAAATTTTCCTTCATTTTTAACTATACATTCTCCATCAATCTACTATTCCAAAATGCATTTTACACCAAAAAATGGGGCTCAAACATGCCCTATATTTTTTCTTTTGGTTGTTTCTAGTCTCCTTCTCGATCTTGACCTTTTTATGCATTCCCGAACTTGGAAATTGTAGAGCCTCATGTGACTTCTTTTCACAATAGTACATGCCCCTAATTTTCTTCCAATGTTACTTCTTCACTGGGTTGAACTTCCATACTCAATGCCTTAGAGTTAGTCTTACAAAAGGCATAGATGATGATATTTCAGCTATTTTGTTTGATGTCTTTTATTTTACCTTCTTTTTTATGAATTAGAATCCCAAACATCCAAGTTATCTATCATAATTTTGTAAAAAGGTAGACGATTGATGACATGTGGTTTAACCATCTCTAGATAGATGTATGTGATGATTTCTTCATATGCCTCGAGCTCTACCTGAATAGCTACTTCCAAAAGTTGAAGTCCAAACTTAGCTACCCATGTAAGAACTTACCAATATCATATGTAAGAGGAAATGTCTGCTCTTCCTTGTAATGAGAATTGGATCAAATGATCCTAATGAAACCATCATTTAGATAGATGTTGGATTTTCTCCAGTTTCAAGTTTGATCTTATTTTCTTTGTCCGAGTGAACAATAAAATCTTTCAGCACGAAAATATCTCTCCACTAGGTGACTAATAATTATGTGAAATTTGTAGTGTTTGAGATGATCGATCTTACTAGCTTCCATCAATCTTTTTGATGCTCGAAGTTGGGTTAATTACCCCTACAGTCACTGAACTTTACCGAAAGTTTCCACTAGGTCACTGAATTTTAAAAGCTACGTAGTTAGTCACTGAACTTTAGAAAGTGCAACCCATTCATCACTGAACTTTAAAAATCACCACATTCGTCACTGAACTTTGCAAAAAGTACCTCTCAAAGTTCGATTATCTTCTGCTCAAGGAATTGATCTAGAATTCTAGAGATTTCCAAGTCTGAAAATGGGTATTCCTTCTCTTCAAGTTCTTTTAGAGTTAGATGACCTCTGCTTTGGGCATATCCTTTGTTATGTATGAACTTCAGCCTTGGCTTTGGCCTTGGATTTGAGCTTGACCTTTGGAAGACTATCTTTGCAAGGTTAATGGAGATTGTCATGACTTCTTTAGACTTACATATCTTTGCATTCTTCTTTATTTCTTTCTTAAGATCTTTCTTGTCTCGTGGATTACTTGGCAAGTAACTTCCATGGCTAGCAATCTGGAGCTCTAAATCATGAGAACGTGTGGCCAACTCTTCAAAATAGTGGGACATATTTGCTTAGAGATTATAGAGTAATCCCCAATGCATTCTTTGCATACACACGTCGATAGAAAATGCTTCAATGATGTATTCTTTCCAGTTAAGCACAAGGTTTTTCCAATGCTCGATATACAAACAATAAGCTCTTCCATGCTTTGCTTTGTTCGATTAAGTTTTGGAAGGCTAATTACCCTTCTAGTACTATAGAAGCTGTTAATAATTCCCACTTAAGTTGATCCCAAATACTAACTAATCCAATAAATAAATCTGTATAGCATTCAAATGTAGCAGCATTTTTAAACGATCATATAAACTCACCATGGTATCATTGTACTAGCATTGTTACATGTCTCTATGAGATGAGCCATTTGTTGCTTCACGTTGCCCTTTCCATCAAAATACTAGAACTTCGGAGGTTGGTAGTCAAGCGACATCCTCATTTCGTCTATCAATGATTATAGGGTTTGGCATAAACCAATGAAGATTATGGTAAACTATTATATTGGGCACGAATGGTGACTGCAATCATATGTTGGAGTTGTTGGATAGATAGAGAGCCAACAGAGAGTTGAGTGGTGTCTCGTAACATATTTTGCACTACGATTCGATCATGCATATCTTATTTCTGTTGGTGTTCTTGAACTTCCAAGTCTTTAGTTTTGGAAGAACCTACATTTTCTAGATTATCTTCCACCAACGTATTTTTTAACTCCAGCCCGTTAATGAGTGCAACAATTTATATATCTTTATCATTTAGTGACTTCACCAACTTCTTAATACCTAAAATTATTTGTTGAATTCGGTCATCAGAGCCCAACTTCGCTTCCATGATCATCACTGGCTCGAATGATTCTTCAGATGAAGTATAATCTCCTCACGTTCGCGAACAAGTGGCATAAGAGGACACAGACACAGACACGGACACGGATTTGCCTCTGGATATAAAACTAAAATGAGGACTTTTTGCCAAGCTCTTGCTTTTTCTGTTGAATGAGGGCCCGACTTCTCGAAAGTGGGTTTCATATTACCTATGTTAGAGAACTTTCTCATTGGTGAGATCAGTTCAATTTTTTTCAATTTTTGTTTGGGCTTTGGTTGCACGAAATTTTTTAGCAAATGTCTCTTCAAGATGGGCCACAGTTTCTTTCGCCTTGTCGCTTGCCATAGTTGATACAGATGACTTGAAATTTGAAGATTCTAAGATCAAAAGATGAGAGGAAAGAAGGTCCCATCGGGCATGCCAAGAAATTTGTACGACAAATTTTGTACATTAAAATACAACAATTGTTACAAATTGTAGTTTTGAGAAATACAGTATAGGTTGATCTTCATATGACTACAAAACTGTATGTTCCTTTGATTAATGATGTGAGAGTTTGAAGATGAAAGGTTACGTGTCTTGGATCCTAAACTTCAAGATTTGTTGGAGATTTGAGTTGTAGAGAACTTGGCTTGTTTGGCACTTGGACTTCGAGACTTTGATTTGAACTTGGAGACTTGGACTTGAATTTACTTTGATTTGAAGAAGACTTTAATTTTCTTGGTGTTTCTTGGACTTAGACTTAAGAGAGTTTCTTCTCTTTCCTTAGCTTTTGGAATTTCTTCTGCACTTTTGATTTTTCTCATGCACCTTTCACTGTTGTTTTTCATGGACATTTGATCATATTTATAGAGAAAGTTGTCACCACTTTGTAACCACCTAATTACATTCAATTAAAAATTAATTTAGTGTTTGTTTGGGCACACTAATCTTCCACCAAAATCGATTTTTCCATCACATCAGTAGTCCCACCTTGTAGAATATATTGGGCTTATTAGCACAAAACGTCCATACGTTTGGCCTTTAGTGTGTAAAACGTCCATACGTTTCAAATTTTTACATTTTACCCATATTTCCGCTTTTCATTGCGTAAAACATCCCTTTCATCAATTTTCATCCATTTTCTCAATACAAATATTTGAAATGAAAAATATACCCTATTATTTAAATAAAATAAAAAGAAAAAGAAAAGAATTAATTGCAACTATAAACCCAAAATTTCCAAAAAATTATAAATGAGTCACAAACAAATAATTAAAAATCAAAAATAAAAAAATAAAAATAACTTTCATCTTCTTCCTCCACCCCATTTCAACCCACTCCACTCGTTATTTTGGAGACTTCATGGAGCCACTAGCCTCCATCTCACAAACCACCACCCAACCCCCATCTAAAGTTCTGAAGCTCACACCCCAAACAACTGCCATCAACCCCCAAACACTTTCCCGTAAACCAATTGAACAAACAAAAGATTTATATGGCTAAAATCAACCAAAAACGTAGCTAATCGCGTGCAACACCCTGCCTTTTCTGTCAATTTCGACACCGGTAGTGGTTTCCACCGTTGCATACCACCCATTCGAGCTTCGCCACATCATACCACACCTATTTGATTCTATAAGCCTTAGAATTTATGTAAACTAAACTTGTGCAGGTTATATGGAATTTTTGCTTTGCATTTCCTTAGCTTCTTGTGGGATGCAAAATTACAGTGATCTGGAAGATTGGGTGATGTGCTTATAGATTCATCTATATATTTCTCGAACTTTGTATCTACATAGTTTTCTTGGAGAATCGGGCATCCTTCTGGACTTGACCATTAATCTCTAAGCTTGGGATTGATAGGAGTTTTTTTGTAAGTATCATTGCCATTCTATTTAAAACATAGCACGTTTGGAATAGCTAATTCATACTTATAAGTAGCCCATTACATAGAACAGAAATTGTTAATAGACTAACTAAAAATCTATAAGGGGATTTAAAAAAAAAAAAAAAATTACCAATTTTAGTGGGGAGGGATCTCCATTGGCCTTCATCATATTGTTGAATGTAATTTGCAAGCAAAGAGTCTTATTTGGAGGACCATGGACCTTCTA
>CAIGRT010140190.1:0-12711 GCA_903798405.1 Fraxinus platypoda
GAGGCTAACACAATGGCCCAGCTATTTCCGATGTTCAATTGACCATATAAAACCCCATTTACATTCGCCCATGCATAAATACATAAACCTGCCTCTCCTTTTTTAATATTGTCTAAATCTATTAAGTTTTATTTGGTTAAATGCGAGAACGAACATGAACTTCATCCCATTTATCAAAATCATGCATGAACTAAACTTTGTATCAACATCATATGTGAACCTACAAATTTGTATTACATCCATATATGAATGAACTTCTGTCAATCAAAATTAACGGAATAATACACGTAGCAACTGGATTGTCCATGTTGCAATGATATGACGACACTTATGTTAATTACGTGGATGATATATGAACTTTATTCCATGTATTAAAACTATACATGAACTTTAAATCTGTATCAAAACCAATGTTTTGAAAATTGGTTTAATCGAAAAAGTGGGTCAAGGATCAGAAGGTCGACCCCAAAATAATGATAATTTATTAAAAAAATCATATTTTGATGTATATCCTATTATAATGTTATATCAAGTAAAAGAGTATTTTTAATATTCGTTATTTAACTTTCAATAATTATTTTTATACTCATTTCACATCAAATTAATACTAAATGGGACCAAATGCAAATAAACATAAAATAAAAATTAAATGGGCCCAAATAAAGTTATACCATACCTCATCATATCCTACCAACAAATTGAGAAAATATAACAACGGCGCCTCAAAATCTTTTAAAGGTTCTTTTTTCATTCATTTTTTTTTTCATATTTCTTTGCAGATTTTGGTGTACCATATAATATATCAGTGAGGCTAAGGTAAATGGAAAAAGTTAGATGAAAGACCAGTGTCAGATTCTTCTTAACCTGTTTTTCTCTTCTCAAAACCAACCAAAAAACTCGGTAAAACTGCTACCGGGTCGCCCTTTTTTAGTTGCAAGTCCCATTTTTCGGTTTTTTAGCGGGTTTTTATGCTTGCTGGCTATAAGCATCAACCTGACCGGTTATCTGTCCGGTTCCCAAATTTAACATTGATCCAAACCACATGAAATCACAAATTTGTTTTCCATACATGTATTAACTTTTGCATGTCAAAATTAATGGAACAATCCAAATGACAAATGGTCAACAGGAAAACATATAATATTTTTTTCATCTCTTAATTTGTTATTATGACATTAACTGTTATAATCAAAACACAACGGAAGCTGTAACTCAAGAACACGAAGAAGCAATCAGATCATCAACATCAAGGGATTGATTATCATATTTAGGGTTCAGAACAATACATTGTATCCTTTTGTACAAAAGAAACAGTCACAAAGGCCCAAACTCTAAAGATCGAACAATCGCAACTACAACAATGGAACCCAAGATCAAACAACTGATCTTAACACAAAACCCTCAATTAAAAAATCACATAGACTCAAATCACACATATTTAACAACCAAAACTAGAAGTTTTGATCAACACAAAGTAATTGAAAGAAGGAATGGAAGAGACGATACAGAGAAAACTCCAGAGGCTTCTTGCACCAAGAATAGAATGAAAAGTCACTAAAGGGCAACTGTTCAAGCCCTTAAATACACAAATCCATCACCGTAGATCTTAACCAATGATCGACGGCCCAGAGCAGCACAGTGTCCACCAAATGGGTGGGGGTTTTGGGCCTATTTCAAATGAGGTATCAGGTAATGGCCATAACCAATCCAGCAATGGTTAGGCCCAATTTCCTCACAACCCAGTGAACTGAATGCAATTAATATAATTGGCATCACAGCCTATCAAATCTCCCCCTTGATGCCAATGATATAAGCAAACCAAAACACTTCAATTTCTCTATCATAAGCACCGAGACGAACAGTCCTGTTAAAACACAAAGTTCATCCAGTATCAATTCTTAAAATCTACAAATAAGATTTAAATTTGTTGAGAGGAAGTACCTTTATTCCCATATCAGTAGAATTAAATTTTGTTGGGATTTTTTCAAGTAATATGAACTCTTTTTGGATTATATCTTTAATGAAATGCATCCTAACATCTATGTGTTCAGTCTTTTCATGAAAAACTGGATTTTTACACAAATGAATGACACTCTGACTATCAGAATAAACAAGAACAAGATTATGCTATTATCTCAATTCACACAACAAGCCTTTAAGCCATAAAGACTCTTTAATAGCTTCAGTAGCAGCCACATATTCAGCTTCAGTAGTAGATAAAGCCACAATAGGCTGCAATTATGACTTCCAACTTATGCAAGTATTACACAAAGTAAACACATATGATAAGAGATAAGGCCACAAAAGCCTGCAGGTGTGACTTCCAACGTATGCAAGTATTACACAAAGTAAACATATATGCAGTGATCGATTTCCTATTATCCTTATTACTAGCATAATCGGAATCTATATATCCTCTTAACACAACTCCCTCTTTACAAAATTTAAAATGCAAACCTAAATGAGCATAACCTTTTAAGTATCTTAAAAGCCATTTTAAAGCAGTCCAATGTTCAGGACCTTGATTTTCCATAAATGTACTCAAACATGTACAACATGAGGTCTAATACACACCATAGTATACATAACAAATCCAACAACATTAGCATAAGGCACTTTTTGCATGTATTTGATATTAGATTCATCATGAGGACATTGATCTTTACTCAATTTAAAATGAAAAGCAAGAGGCAAAGTAACATACTTGGATTCATGCATAGAAAACTTGGATAACACATTTTTCATATAGTCAGATTGTGTTAAAAGAAGAGATTGTTGTGATCTATTTCTTTTAATATCCATTACTAGAATTCTTCTAGCATGACCTAAATCTTTCATTTCAAATTCAACACTTAAGGCCATTTTAATGTCATTTATATCACTCATATTAAGTCCAATCAACAACATACTATCCACATATAAAAGAAGATAAACAATCACATAATTATTATCATTTCTTTTAAAATAAAGACAATGATCAAAAGCACTTCTTATAAAGCCAATAGATGACACAAAATTGTCAAATCTCTTATACCATTGCCTAGGTGATTNACTTCTTATAAAACCAATAAATGACACGAAATTGTCAAATCTTTTATACCATTACCTAGGGGATTG
Organism: Fraxinus platypoda; assembly: GCA_903798405.1. Lineage (NCBI taxonomy): Eukaryota > Viridiplantae > Streptophyta > Magnoliopsida > Lamiales > Oleaceae > Fraxinus > Fraxinus platypoda. The sequence goes on from CAIGRT010140190.1 coordinate 3,118, forward strand.
TTTCAAACCATACAAAGACCTATCTAAAAGACAAACATGATTAGGTCTTTTAGAATCAATGAAACCTTGTGGCTGAACCATATAAATTGTTTCATCTAAGTCACCATGCAAAAAAGCAGTTTTAACATTCATTTGTTCAAAATCTAAGTCATATTGAACAACCAAAGCAATCATGACTCTTATAATAGTATATTTAACAACATGAGCGAAGATTTCATTGTAATCAATACTAGGTTTTTGGGTAAATCCTTTTGCAACTAATCTATCTTTAAACCTAAGAGGCTGTTTAGAAGTATTTCCCTCTTTAATGCTATAAACCCACTTACAGTATACTAAAGACTTATTCTCAGGTTTTTGAACTAGCTTCCAAGTATTAGTTTTCAATAAGGACTTCATTTCTTCTTCCATAGCTCTCAGCCACTCATCTGACTGTTGACAACATAGAGCCTCTTCATAAGATTTAGACTCTTTAAAAGCTAAATCTTGATATGACAAAACGAAAAATGATTGATAGTCACTCATCCTAACAGGTTCCCTTATCTCCCTTCTAATTCTATTCTTGACAAGTTGATAATTACTTAAATGATCATCCAATTCACCTACAGAGTCATGTCAACTACCTTCAATAGGTTCCTGTGAACCCGAAATATCATTGCTCTCTTCACCAACTTTATTCTGAACTTGTTCTTCATCAACAAGTCTAGGAGAGTAATCTAACTTCACATTCATTCTAGTTTATTCCTCTTTTCCACTCTCAGGGATATCTCTTAAGACTTTCTTACTTAAACAAGGTATGTCAACTTCATTAAATATCAAATTCCTACTATTTATCATCTTAAATTCTTTCTCTTCTCTAGCCCAAAGTTTATATCCCTTCACTCTTTCAGGATATCCTACGAAAACACATTTCGAAGACCTAGGCTCCAATTTGCCTAAACTTGGTGAGAATATGCAGCACACCCAAAAGTTCTCAAGAGAGTATAATCAAACAATTTCCCTAACCATACTTCTTGAGGTGTCTTCCCATCGAAAACACTAGTTGGAGTCCTATTCACTATATACACAGTTGACATAATAACTTCACCCCAAAAGATTTTAGGAACTCCTGAACTAATCATCATGCATCTAACATTGTCTAAAATAGTCCAATTCATCTTCTCAACAACACCATTTTGTTGAGGGGTATATGGAACAGTTTTATTCTTGAGAATCCCATCATCTTTACAAAGTTAATCAATTTCAGTATTACAAAATTCCAGACCACTGTCTGTCCTCAGAATTTTGATCTTTTTATCCACTTGATTTTCAATTAAAGTTTTTCAAGTTTTAAACTTTTCAAAAGTGTCTAATTTTTGTTTCAAATGGTAAATCCAAACTTTTCTTAAAAAATCATCAATTAGTGATAAAAAATATCTATTTTCACCTTGAATGGTAGTAGATGATGGGTCCTAGAGGTCAGAATGAATATATTCAAGGATAGATGTAGTTTTATGCTTTCAAGTATTAAAATGAAGCCTATGCTACTTATCTAAGGAGTAGTACTCACAGAAAGAAATCTTAGAAATAATATTAGTACCAAATGTCCCCTTCTTCCTCAAAATGTGCAGGTCTTTTTCACTGACATGTGCTAGTTTGTTATGCCATTTTAGGGTGGCATCACTCTCAGCACTAGAGGATTCAGCAGTGTGACTCAGAACAACATTGGCTCTAGTGACATATATACCATTTCTTTTGGTAAAGGAATCCTTAATTACTTTCAAAAAACTATTTCCAATCCTGTTTTGCAGACCTGTGTAATCTAGATTACCCATTGAAATTAAATTTCTATTCAAATTAGGGACATACCTTACCCTTTCTGGAGTAAATGTGTATTTATTTTCAAAATTTCAAAGTCAAGCTACCAATTCCCTTAATTCTACAGGCAGCATTGTTGCCCATAACCACCTCTCCACCATCAAGATCCTTATAGTCTTCTAATCAAGGTTTTCTAGAGGTCATATGGAAGGGGCACCCGGAATCTAGAATATATTCACTATTTTAATTACTGTTATCTGTATAATTTGCAGTATTCAGATCAGTAATGGATTCTGTCACAACATAAACAACTATAGTTCTATCATCTAAGGGTTCAACTACATTTCCTTCATCAATTTCATCTCTCTATTCATTTTTTTTTATAATAGTCTTTCCACACCCATAACACTTCTTATTTCCATTTCTAGATTTTGATCTAAACCTTCCTTTCCCCTTGTTCTTAGAAGTATTATTTCCTTGATGACTCTGATCATTTCTTTGCCTAGAAATAGACTTCACTCTAACAAATAAACTCTCAGATTCATTCTCTATCCCATCAGCCTTAAGTTCTAATTCCTTACTTCTTAAAGAATTTATCACTATTTTAGGAGTTAAGGTATCTCTGCCATACTAAATAGTAGATTTAACATCCCCATATGCCTCATGTATAGCATTTAGAAGGATAACAACCTTATATTTTTCAGAAACTTTAACTTCTGCATTAGTAATATCTTGAACTAACTTATTAAAATATCAATCTTAAAGCTAAAGAATATCTCTAGAAGGAAAAGTTTATTAGGCAGAGACTTAACAAAGTACTATTCTTCTAATTTGTCCCACAAAGCCTTAGCATTATCAAGTTTTCCTATTTTTCTCAACACTTGATCAGACAAATGAAGAAAAAAAAGAAGTATATGTAAGTTCATCAGATTCAGTTCTTTGATCAGCAGTTATAGTAGCAGGAAAATCACCAGTTATAGCCTTTGAAACTTTCTGTTGAACTAGAACCCCTTTCATTTTTTGTTGCCAAATGGGGAAATCCATTTTTCTATTAAAAACTCCAAATTCAAACGTAGTAGTTGTCATTTGAAGTTTTTAATCAAAAAAAGAAAATGTTTGAGGTCAAAGTTTAACAGAAAACAAAAAACAGATATTCGAGAACAATAAAATGTCACACAAATACTCAGTGTCACACAAAAAATAGAAATGAAATATCACAAAATTCAACAGACTAATAACCATAGTAAAGCACAAAAGTAATAGTGATATTAAATAGACTAAATGAGAGTTCATCCAATTTTTGTGTGTTAGAATTCACCAGGATTCCGTAAAGTTCACTACCCTAGGTCAAGGCACAATTTGAGAAACACCAAAAATAAGATGAAAGCAAGAAGGGGAAACATGGGGGTAAACTCAATATTAAATATCAAAATATTAGGAGAGTTAGGGTTAGAGGATTTTAACCAATAGTTTCGAGGAGCACCACAAAATACCCAGGGTTTCCACAGAACAATCAACAAAAAGCCTAAGATTTGAGTCCGTTCACCAAGAACCAACAAATGACCAATGTCTCCTTAAGAAATCACCACCAGAAACCAAGATTTGTCAAAAAATAGAATCTAGGGTTTCACAAAAAAATCAGATCTAAAAGAAATCGGTTGTGAAATTGATTTTTCACATCTAGAACCACGATTGAAGACCCACAGAGCCACCCAAAAGGCTCTGATACCACTATTATAACCAAAACACAACGGAAGTAGTAACTCAAAAACACGAAGAACACAATCGAATCATCAACATCAAGGGATTGATTATCATATTTAAGGCTCAGAACAATACATTATACCTTTCTGTACAAAATAAACAACCACAAAGACCCAAACCCCAAAGATTGAACAATCTCAGCTACTACAATGGAACCTAAGATCAAACAACTGATCTCAGCACAAAACCCTGAATCAAAGAATCACAGACTCAAATAACACAGATTTAACAACCAAAACTAGAAGTTTTGATCAACACAAAGTAATAGAAAGAAGGAATGGAAGAGACGACATAGAGAAAACCCTAGAGACTTCTCGCACCAAGAACAAAATGAAAAGTCACTAAAGGACAACTGTTCAAGCCCCTTAAGTACACAAACCCATCACCGTAGATCTTAGCCAATGATCGACGGCCAAGAGCTGGGACGGGTTTTGGGCCTATTTCAAATGAGTTATCAGGCAATGGCCAGAACCAATCCAGCAATGGGCTAGGCCAATTTCATCAAAGCCTAGTGAACTGAATGCAATTAATAAAATTCGCATCACAGCCCATCATTAACTTTAGAATGCTCAATAAACTTCAAACAGTTGGATTCAAAAATTAAATAGAGAACTCACTTCTATTACCACGTACTATAGACTTGTCCGAAGCGAACAAGAGGATGCTTGCTTGTCGTTTCTAGCTTTTTAACAATTTTATGACATATGAGGCATTAATGGTCGAAATCGTCTCCTTTTTCTTGAAATATTTTCTTCAATATTGCTTTACAACTTTTTCAAAATTGATAGCTCTCTTTTCTCTAAAATCATCTTATTAAAACATTCACATAAATTTAAATTTATAAGGAACACGTGTTTGGACTAAGTTTATCATTCAATTGAAGCATTCCAAGGATAAATGTTTTAGTTTTTTGAATTCAGCCGTCTGGAGTGTATTGATCATTCTAAAGTTAATGCCACAAATAACATAATAAGAAGAAATGAAAAAAAAAAATGTTTTATTATTTTCTTGTCCACCTTTGGTCGTGGATGGTTTAGCCAGTTTTGACGCATGAAAGTTAATACATGTATGGATCTAATACAAATTCTGAGTCCAAGCATGATTTTAATACAAAGTTGAGTTGATATATGATTTTTATTATACAATGGGGGTAAAGTTCATGTATGATTTTGGTGTACGGAGTAAATTTCATGGACCATACGCGTAATTAATTTGTCAAGAGTCCGCCACGTCATTTCACATAGACACTTTGTTTGTCAGGTAGATTATTTATTAGTTTTGATTGACGAAAATTATTTTATGTATGAATGGAATACGAATATGTAAATTCATGTATAATTTTGATAAAAAGCTAAGTTTATATATGTTTTTGGTACGTAGGATAAAGTTTATAAACCATTGGTTGACGCATTTAACCCACTTTTATTCCATACAACGTATTAATTATCCAATAAATGTTAATTTTCCATTTTTCTTTCGAATACTTGTGAATTCAAGACAAGACTAAAAAAAATTTCATCTTAGGCTTATATGTAAAAAAAAAATAAATAAATAAAATTCCACAAAAACTTCTTTTTACGTAAACTTTTTGTAAACATAAAAAATGAAAGGATTTTCCCCCGTGTACAGAAGACAGCCACCAGAATCTTGCCAGAACAGAGAGAAATGCGTGGGACCCACCATGTGATTAAAAAAATAAAAAATGTGCGGGACCCACCAAATGTGTGTATTCTGGTGAATTTCTGGTGAAATCCTTTCTGTACATCCAGCATCTCCCAAAATGAAATGGACAGGGGTAGCCCAGTCCAGTCCCTCCTACATCCGCCTCTACGTTTACCAATTGTACACTGTGAGGTTAATAGTTCAAATCTAATAGTTGTGAACTTTAGTTAGGAGCAGCTTGGAGGCTACCGGAAACTTTATAATTTGAAATGAAAAGATAAAAATAAGGTTTGCTCAATATAAATCAGAAGCGCTGATATTTATTGATATCGATCGACGTCAATACTCCACATTATTCACACATACATTAATAGGCTTCACTTTTAGACTACTCAAGCTAAGGACTTTCATTCTGCATGTAGACTATTGCTTCTTCAGCACTTTGGCAGCAGGAGCACCCTCTCCAGTGATGATAACCGCAGCATCCCCAATGGCAACCGCCACCGCCACTGCCACCACCATGGCCACTGCCTCCTCCTCCTGCTTGTCCACCACCACCACTGCTCCCACCGCCACTGCCTCCACCGCCTGCTTGGCCGCCACCACCACCACTACCCCCACCCCCTCCTGGTCCACCACCGCCACTACCTCCCCAGCTGCCTCCGTGTCCAAAACCCCCGCCACCCCCGCCTCCATAACCGCCCCAACTACCTCCATGTCCACCACCCCATCCGCCACCAAAATCATGGCCAGTCTTCTGATCAGCTAATTGCTGTTTTGTTTCTTCAACTACATCCACTGCATATAAATCAACTCAAACTTTTTAGCTTATATTGAACAAAACTAGAAAATCTAGGTAGAACTTATAAAGATAAATACACCAGAAAGAAAAAAAAAATGCTGTTCTTCTTTCTTTTTATTAATACTCACTCTTTTTCTCATCTTGAGATGCGTTATCGGCCACGACAGAGGAGACGATGAAAAGAAATGCAAATATGACAGAAACATGATCTTTGGATTTCATTTTCTTGAAAAGAATGGAAATCATGGTACTTTCATGAACTGCATTTATAGAGTACGAGGAAGTCATAGGTAACCAGAAAAGATGCCAAGACTCATCCGAAATAGACAAGTGTGCATTGTCATGCTTATGTCTTATTACCATTTATTCTTTGTAGTTCGGAGTTGGGAATTTTTGGATTATCCCATGCATTTAATTGAAAGTTAATTATTCTGATCAGAACATGCATTTGAAACATCATTGGAAAAGAAACAATTGAAAACTTGGCAGCATCGGTTGTTTCATAGTTAATGTTGTTGGTACAACGAAACTAAGCCTGTGTTTTGTGTAGCTAAAAATCAAATTTTTAATATATTTTGATAAAAATTTAAGAAATTGTGATTTAAAAGTTGATAAAATTTGTGGTCCCACTACAAGGAAAAAGCGAATTTGCGACAAAAATATTGTCTCATAAATAGAAATTTACTTGCAAAAATAATTTTGCGACAACAAGCTATTTGTAGTGAACATTGTTGCACTATATGAGTCACGGAACATATTCTGCGACAACTTTTAGTTGTTTGTCGTATAAACGAACTTGCATTATTATTTGTTTGACCCAAATACTACAAAATAGCAACAAGGTATTTGTCGCCATAATATTGTCGCAACGCATTTATGTGGCGAAAAAATATAAGGGCGACAAGTCAATTTGTAGCAAAAATTATTCCAAGATGATTTTGTGAAAAAAAAATGTTTGTTGCAATACTATTTTAAAAATATAGCTTTGCCACCTAATCTATTTTGCAATAGCACAAATTTGTAGTAATATATATTTTGTAACAAATCATATTTGTTGCATAATATATTTTTAAATATTCAATGTTTGTAGTATAATTTATTAGATAACAAGTTATATTTGTAGTAAATTTATTCTGTAAATTGTGTTTGTAGTTGAGTTTATTTTGCAACACATAAAGTTTGCCGCTTCATCATTTATGCAACAGTGTATAATTGGTGCATTGAACATTGCCGTCAATATTTTATCAAACATTGTCGTTAATAATTTAGCAGCGTGCAATGCCATTTTCATTAATGTTTTAGCAACGTTCATTGCACGTTGCTATTTTCTACCTATGTTTTGGCAAATGCCTCCATTTCTGGATTAACCGAGGCATCCTTGCTTCCTGCATAGCATTAACAAGGGGAAAAAAACTTCAAAACCCACATAGGAAATTGGAAACATAGTAATCCCCTGAAGCAGAGACCAATTATTAATAAAAACTTTATTAAAAGTTGATAACAATATCAATTTCTGTTCTTACATTCAAATCTGTCAATTCAAACTTTAAGAAACACACACGGATGGAAGACTCGTTGCTCTTTATCTGCAAATATGTAGCTTCTTTTGGAAAATTGAATTGCTATGCTAATAAATTCTTGAATTCATGTGTTTCTAGTTATGCCCTGTTGAAAATTTCTGCAAATGTAAGCATTTTGCAAATATCTAAAAATTTAATCATTAAATATATCCTTCAAGGCCAATTATCAAACAGATATTGGAACTAAAGAAGACTTGAAGGCCAGAAGCATTCTTAAAGAAAAATTCAACCATAATTTTAGATGAAGCAAATGAAAAGAATATCGAAATTAACCAACCACTAATTAGTAGAAGAGTGACTTAAACCCAAAAGTTTATACCGTGTGTAGTTATCTCCACTAAAAATTTGAGTCATTAGAGAAGTGAAACAACGTTTGGTACTTAACTATAAAGCTTGATCTCATAGATCTTGAGCTAAACACCCCCATTATCGTGTGCCTTTGTTAAAATATATACTTAAAGCAGAGTAGATGGATGTGACTGGCAATGTTGATGCTGAACCTGAGAGCTGCTATTGTGCACCTATGGGACCACAATTGGTTGTTGTAACTATATTGATTCTCACGTGTACATCACACACTAACCACACTCATTTTTCTTGTTCATTACTCAAAAACTTGTATATAAATTTAGCCTTTGTATTGTGTAATGGATCAAGCAATTTAAGCATTTCTTCTTCACTTGTTTTATCAGTTGAGAATTCTGTTTCTTTATTCAATTTCAACTTGGTATCAAAGTCATCAATGGCTAACACCGGATCTAATGACAATGCACGACAATCTCAAGCACACTGATGCCTTCAATGTTGGGAGGAAATCAGTTGCCATCGTTTGGGATAAGTCTAACTCAAGTTCCACCAGTGAAGCTTGACATAAATAATTTTCTGTTGTGGAAGAACATGGTTATGCCAATCATCAAGGGACATAATCTCGAAGGCTTCATCACAGGAACCAAAGGCTGTCCAGAAAAATTCCTAGCAACACAATCCACTGGCCCTATTGGTGTTATCGTTGAAATGACCCCAAATGCTGAGTATGGGAAGTGGATGTCTACTGATCAACTATTGAAGGGTTGGCTGTATTCATCTACAACACCAGAGATCGCCATGAGAGTGATGGGATCCTCAAACTCCTGCAATCTCTGGAATGCAGTTTAGGAGATTTTTGGAGTTATGAACAAATCAAGGATAACCTTCCTCATCAGTGAACTTCAAAGGACAAGGAAATGATCAATGATCGTTGATCAACACCTCAACACAGTCAAACAACTAGCAGACAACCTTGAAATTGCCGAAAAAAGCATTCCTCATAGTGATCTTGTTACTCAAGTGCTAGCTGGATTAGATGAAGAATACACTCCTATTGTAGTTCAAATCAATGGCAGAGAGTCCATCTCCTAGCATGCATTGCAATCTGTCCTCATGACTTATGAAAGTAGAATTGAACACCTTAATGCTGTGAAAAATAGTTTAGCCTTTGTGAACTTAAGTCAAGCCTCAGCAAATTTTATTTACGGATCAAACATTAACAGAGGAGGAAGGTCTAACTATGGTGGAATAAGCATCAACTACAAGGAAGGTGAAAATAGAGGTAGAGAAGGCAGACAAATTGCAAGCAAGGGACTGTGCCAAATTTGTGGAATGAGCAGCCATTTAGCAGAGAAATGTTTCATCGTTATGATGAGAGGTACATGGGTACCAAACCTGATCACCACTATCAAAACAACACCTCAGGACCAGCTACCCTTATAACCTCATCAAGGACTGTTACAGATCCAGCTTGGTTTGCAGATTCATGAGCAAGCAATCATGTATTGGTAATGGAAATAAACTTCACATCTCTCACATTGACACTAATCACTTGAGCACGAAGAATAACAAATCATTGGTTCTAAGTAATGTGTTATTGGTACCTTCAATCAAGAAAAATCTGATAAGTATATCACAGTTAACCTCTGATAAACATAATCATTTGTATGCACGGCCGTAGCCCCT
>CAIGRT010140195.1:0-28187 GCA_903798405.1 Fraxinus platypoda
GTCGACCTAAAGCGTATACTTCTGTTTTTCTCTTCTGTCGCATAGGGTTTACCTCCTATATAATGAATCATAAGTATCTATCTAGAATATATTAAAAAAAAAAAAAGTAAAACTGCCCATCATGCAACTGTAGAAGTTGATCCTACTGATGGAAAGGCTTTCAATAAGGTACTCTTGCACTATTCAAACCAGCTCGATTTCAGCAAGTTTTTGATCATGGAGAGCAAGAATCCGACGAAGTCCTGCAGTGAATGGGCCGCCTTAGCTTACCCCCATTTTCTGCAATTGTTTCCTCAGAGCCCAGGGGATTTCAAAACTTTGGTCTAAATCCAACCTAAACAAGTAGAGGATCTGATGAAAAATGATTGGGCAGACTTTTTCTATTTGGTTAGAAATGGCGCTGAGCTTACAATGGATTCCCCTATGGATACTATGCAGGACATTTTTGCTGACATTAGGGATTCAGAAGAAAAGGCTTTCGATTGTCGATTTTTGAGGGCAAAGCTAGGCTATTTGGTGAAAGAGGCTGATGTAGCAATGGCGAAGCTGATGGCTGAGATTCAAGAAGGAGAAGAGAAGAGTATATAGAGAGATCGAAGAAATCTCATGAAGAGCTGGTGAACTTAGAAGCTAAGAAAAAGGAGAAGGAACAACTGAACAAAGAGATTCAAGAATTGATGGATCGGGTCAAAGAGCTGGATAAGGAGATTCAATCGCTGGAGACTAAGAGCAAACTGAAGAAGGACGTCGCTGGTGCAACTCTTATATAGTAAAGAAAGGAAATAAAGGTCTATTTTGCTTTATTTATAGGGATAGGGGGCTCGGGTTCGTCGTAGGAATCTTTCTGCCCTCCTTCCCGGCCCTCTTGCTTACTATGAGTTCGCCTCCTACGAGCCCATGTGCGATCGTGCAAATAGATAGGGTTCGGTATTACGAATCCAGATACTATAGGATTGGAATCTGGCGATACACAACCTCCCTCCCGGTGGGACAAGCGGTAGTACGATTCAAGGGAATTGGACATTCCCGGAACGCATATACCAAAAACTAGAGTAGCGAGGGAACCTAACCGCGGTAGAGGCTCCCCTCTCCCTTCTTTAGTAGCAATGTTCACTACTGCCGCTGTTGCGGAGCACCCGCCCGTAGGTTTTAGTAGACATCGGTACGATTGTAGGATGTTATAACTCATAAGGCAATGATAGGGGGAGTACTATTAACAACCATCTCGCTCGCTGGTCTTTTCGACCGTATTATCGACCACGATCGAATCCCGCCCGCATTCGGGATCGGGCAGAGGCCTTAAATCAGTAGGGCAATAGCATAGCTATTATTGACCTGACCCCTATTACTTAAGCCTACTTTCTTCAAGATACGAAAGGAGCAGCCGGAAACGGCTGTCCCTATTGTATTTTAGATGGAGTCATCAACAGGGCTAAGAATCTTACCTTTACTTAGAGAGGGGTATCGGTACCACGCTCTTCCGTGCTTGTAGGTTGACTCCCCTATGCATCCCGACTAAGGTCTCATAAACGTGCACTTCCCTTATGCATCCAGCCGCTTCACTAATGTGAATAGGTTATACAGAAGGGTGGGTTGGTTATATACTCTTATGCGCGTTCCTTCTTCGAACCTTTTGGTATGTATTGCCCCCTAACTATAGATCAGATCCACCAGACGAGAAACTCAATTCCGCACTGCTGCTGAGTCGTCGGACTTATCCACCAAGGGATTCGTGGAATTTCTGTGGATTGCGTTGGGGGAAATCTACCAAAGCTAGGCAGATAGATAGACTCCTTTCCCGCTGCTAAGGGAGAGCAAGAAAAAAAATCAAATGATTGTTTTTTAACCAGCGCCCCCTTTTGGGTATGCAGGTACTAAGAGTCCTCTCACTACCAACCAGCAGACATCATCTGGCTGGGTCTTGCCGGTATCAACAACGAGAAAGAAACAACCAAATGGAAACAGCAACTAACTATGGCTCTTGGCCCAGACAACGTCCTAGGTGTAGGGGAGATCGGAGCAAGAGGGAACGCCTAGACGACGTTTTTATTCCTGGGCTGCAGTAAGTAGATCGAGAGGTCGTTCCGCCCCTTGTCCCCTAAGTTGGTTAATATGTTCTCAACCATTCTTGCTCCAATCTGACCTAGCTGGCGAGCGATCCCAGTTCGCGACAGAGAACAAGACAGCAAGCGAGCGTACCTTTGTTCGCTTCTTCTCCACCAAGCACGGAAGTTTAAGGATAACTGTAGGTCGGTGGCTACCTAAGGAAACTCCGATTCGATCCGCCCCCCGGCTGGGAGGCATCTACCTCATCCCGATCACAAGGAGAGGTTCACTATGATGGGGGTACCTTTTTTTTCCCTTCCGGAAAGAATGAAATGCATAGGGGACCATCCTTTTGTTGCGGCATGCTCCTCAGATTTACGGATTCGCAGGGGGCCTCAGGCCCTACTTAGTTGACTGACAATGACAAAGGCTTGCGAAACTAAGTAGCGCCTTTTCCTTTTTGAATAACCCATTCTCATTATCTTTCATAAGTCAAGTAGGCACTCCCTAACCGGTCGCCTTAGTAGCGTTGACAAAGAAGAAGAGCCGGTTAAAAGACATCGAATCTTTTTTTTTATTTATATCTTTCTATTATTTAGATATAAAATAATAATAATAGAAAGATATTCTTATTTTATTTATAGGCCAGCTTGACAAGAAACCCTTCCTCTTGATCTGAGGTGCGAAGAGAAAGATCTCTTTTTTATGACTTCCACTTATCGATCCCGGCCCAGAAAAGTGACCGACCAGGGCCCTATTGATGAATGAAAGAAAGGGTTTATGAGCCCTAGCCCTGTAAGCCCACACCTGTGTAGAGTAGATCGTTCAACACCTGCGGCACAAACCTATTTTTGACCTATTGGTCCTAGTATCATAGGCGACCGAACGGCCGCCCCCTAATTACTAGACCGACCTGCTATAATAATTCCATAAACACCTAGCGAAGATATGGCAAACAAATAAAGTAGCCCTATGTTCGGATCTGACAATACCATACCATAATCAAAAGGTACAACGGCCCGAGCGACCAGACTTAACATAAATGTAGCCACTGGAGCCATTCTAAAAAGGGAGAAATTTGCACTACTTGGTGAAATAGGTTCTTTTAGAATCAATTTCAAACCATCTGCTAGAGGTTGTAACAATCCAAACGATCCCACTACATCAGGACCCTTTCGACGTTGCACAAAAGCCATTACTTTACGTTCAGCTAGCACTAAAAAGGCTACTCCTAGTAGAAGTGGTAGAATTATTCCAAGTATTTCAGCTGGAACAGCTATGTACATTTTCGATTTTCTATTCACTCATGATCTGGCCTGGTCGACCCAATCATGATATTGAAGGATGGGACCTTTTCTCTAAAAACTCCGGATCCCGATAAGAGTTGAAAATGGTGCAACATCGAATCCTGTTACTTCGAATGGAATCTTAGCCCGCCTCACTTGCTTTCTTTAACTGCATAAGGGCATAAGCGAAGTCTAGTGTTGAACAAGTAGGTGTAACTGTTTAGTTCTACGGCGGCGAACTCAATGGAGTGAGTTATAGCGATCCTGCTACTGTGAAAAAAGATGCTAGACGTGCTCAATTGGGTTAAGCGAATTAGATCGTGCTACTTTGAAAAAAGATGGTGTTTTTCGTAGCAGTCTAAGGGGTTGGTTGACTTTTGGACATACTTCATTTGCTTTGCTTTTCTTATTCGGACACATTTGGCATGGTGCTAGAATCTTGTTCAGAGATGTTTTTGCTGGTAGTGACCCAGATTTAGATGCTCAAGTAGAATTTTGAGCATTCCAAAAAGAAATATGGATTGAAAGGATTCAGAGAGGCCTGTAGAGAAAAAACATTTATCCAAAAGATTTATTCATTACTACTACATAAAGCACTACATTACATAAAGAACCACATATGCCTTTACTAGAGCTTTAAAAGCATTATGCTAACTACATTAATTATTTTCGAAACAGAAATAAGTCAAAGGATAGGCCTTAACAAGTAGACAGAAGATAAAGTCACTACTTTTTTGAATTTCTTCTAGTGGTTTTCCCGGTCACGTAAGGTGACAGCCTGCACAATGAGTGCTTGCTGCTCCTCCTGCAGCACTTGCAGCCTCCTCTGCTTTTCCCTTATGTTCTCTCTGGCAGCGAAAATGCGTTCTTCTGCCTCTGCAGGATCTCTTGCTCTAACATTTCTCAAAAAGAGGTTTAGCGCTCTACGACGCTCTTTAATTTCACATTTTTCAGTTGCCCCATTTCGGCAGCAATTGCAGAAAGCCTGTTTGGAACATCCATAGCTATACGTGCTATTACTCAATTTTTTGGATTTGAATTTGATGAAGACACTTATCGAGCCTCCATTTATAGAGTGGTAGAGGAATCTCGCCATGCGTCACGAATTAGATGGCAGGCAAAATTCTTACTAGTTCTCCGCACTACTTTTCTGCAGTTGAAGACTCTCATGCCTTTTTAATGAAAAACTGGCTGGCTCTGGCTACCTTGCGGAGCAAAGAAAATCTCCCCAAATCACACTGCCTGTATGAACAAACAAACTTTGCACAACCAGCTTACGTAGAAAAGATTCCATGCCAATAGACTCGTGACATCCATGTACTGAGTCGTCAAATGAGCCACGTTAAGAAAGCCCAAGCTTATACGCATTGGCCCACAGGGTGTCCCAAGAGGGCCCGAATGAAAGACCCAAGCTTACATGAACCATCAAAGAAAGTCCTACAAATGAAGACTTGGGCCTGTCAAGCCTGCTTTCCTCGATGGAAGCCCACAGAAGGTCCAAAACACAACAAGCCTACCCATCATCAAAGAAAGCCCAAGCAAGAAGGACCTCATTGTCATGGAAGCCCTTTCCTTACTCCTCAATATAGTCTATGAGAACGTTTTTCTGACCAACTCTCATGGCTTTAGGAGGGGGCGGGCCCCTAAGCTAGCTCCCGCCTTCTTCCGGATTTTCTCCTAAATTCCAGCTATGATCGACCTTTCGAATGAATGAAGTTAGAAGCTAAGGGCTTTGGTCGAGTGAAAGCCTTCTTTCGAAACCAAGTCGTAGTGACGAAAGGAAGGCAGACGCGCAGGTCAGATCAGCCCGCCGCTTATTTATCTCGTAGTTCTACTTTCAGATCGTGGAGCAACACCAAAAGAAGTGAGCTTTTAGGGTTAGGAAGCGAGAAGAAGAGTGAAGGTCGCCCCTATAAAGTATGTTCAAAGAATGGCTTGAGTGAAAGCTGGAGTGGCACAAGACAGATTGAAAGCAAAGGGAAGGGAGGTTTGAAACCCTGTCCTTCCTAACCTTCCGAGAGCCTTCCTGACCGGCATTTCAACTGGGCTTGACTAAAGGGGTTGTCCGGTTCTGATCCTCATTGTACTCGTCTCAAGCTATTAAACAGGCAAAAAGGGGAACAGAGGTCTCCTGAATCATTTTTTTTCGAAGAACGGCGATTCCTCAAAGAGAAACCTCCTGACGAAGGTTTCCTCAACACCCGGTTTTGACGAACCCATTCTTCCCACGCAAATCATGAGGATTGATTGTTTTTTCTATGATGATTCAGCTCCCGAACCTGCAAGTTTCTACGCTGAAAAGACAGGTCGACGCTAATTCATGGAGTAAATAGGGAGGGTAGAAAGGCAAGATTTGTGAAAGGCCAGACAGGTTGTATTGGGGTGGATTAGCTTCCGGAGAAAGAGCAAGGAGCTTACTTACCTAAAAGCTAAAAGGGCAGGGTTGGGAAGGAAAGAGATACAGCTTGAGCTTGAGCGTGGAGCTTGTCTTCTTGACAGGCCTACTTTTCTTTGTTCAACTGGGCTGGTTCGCTTGACGGGTCCTGGTCACTGCTAGTTAGCTCCACGAGACTTGGATAATCTTTTTCAAAAGGTCTTTCTCCGATTTATTGTTCCTCCTCCTTGGTGCTCTTTCCAAACGCCCCTTTAACGGCTTCGTTCGACTTACTTAGACAGATAGAAAGCGGCAGGCGAACCCCGACTTGTTAACAAAAAGCTTTCTCCGACTTCCAAGTTGGATCGACTGGTTCACTGGGCTTGGCTGGTGTACTAGATAGGGACAGGACCTTTTAAAGAGCCTGAATCCGGTGTGAGGCTTGTGCTTCTTTCTATGTCTATGGAGAGCATGAAAGGCCCTAACAGGTCAGTCAAGTTTCGCAGGAAATTGTAGCGAAGGCGAAATAGACCAGCCTATCTACTTAAGAGGGAACGAAGGCCCCTGGACCATGGGAGACTACCAGTTCTTGCTCCGGATGCTGCTACCGAAAGATGGTAAGGACAGGATGAAAGGCCGGGTTCCCCTAGGTGCCAGTTAGACATGAACTGAGACAGGGGAAGTCCATAAGAAGGACTGAATCCAAAGCATTGACCCGTCGGGGTGATTCACCCTGAAAGACCAGTTCTTCCCTCTACGACAACAGAAGAATTGTCAACAAAAGAAGAAGCAGATAAGAGAGCAAGATTCGTTCAAAGAAAAAGTTATCATCCGTCTGGTCTGGGGTTATGGCTTTGAAGAGGCCTTAGTCGGGCAACTTTCCAGAGGGATTAGGCGAGAAGTTAGTAGGTAGTAGTGGTAAAGATTCTTTACTCGCGAGTGGAACGGCCGACATCTCACTCTAATGTCCTAGGATGTACCAGAGAGGGTGAACCAAGCCAAGCCCCTTTACGTTTGTTATCCCCTCCGTCAATAGATCAGTAGAGATCAGCGAGTGGAGACGAAAGGGGCCAGGACTGAAAGTACCAAGTCGGAAAGACAAGTGTTGTGGCTTTCAAGCTTGTCTCATCTCCCTGTTGCCTTAATCTAAGCCTGGAGACCTGGGTGGGGTGCTTGCCTGTGACTGGAGTCTTTCTATATGCTTTCCTTCAGCCCTTAGTGGAATCCTGGATCTAGGTCGGATTCTTTGGGCCACTTTTTTGACTTCGTCAGTCTCCCTTAGTGGCAGGTTTGTTTGCCTCCCTTGCTCGGACCGGGCTTTAGTCTTTGGTTGTCATCCTGGAACCAATGGTTAGAAGGGCCAACTATGTATCAAAATTGAAGCGTAGATTGCGTATGCATGGATGAATGTCGAACATCTCGCTCGGATGAATCCCCTGCCAATATCTTGGTCTTTTGGAGAGAAGATATCCTTGACCTGTCCATGATTGAAGCCAATGCCCAATTCATTTCTACCAATGCAAAGATCAAATCTTTTTATACAAATACTAAAGTAAAGGTGCTCTCCTTACGTACGCCTCCTTTTTGTTCACGCAAGCTGTCTAAGGTAGTGTATCGAGGGGCTCTAAGCGATCAAGGAGACACGTCTTTCTTTATGGCATAACCCGAAAAGAGTTGTCTTAGTCTTTCTCCTTCGGTCAGTGACTAGTACGTCTTATTCAAACAATTTAGTGGTACTCTGTGGGTGGTATTTTCTCACCTTGGTAGGTGCTTGCCACTCCTCGATGGCTCTGATGTCCTAGGAATAGGATTTCCGTCTGTCCAAAGGAGCATTTATCTTTCTTTACATAGAGGTGATTCTTCCTTAACGGTAGCTTTAAAGGACATGTAACGTGCGTAGCTTGTTCCACAATTACACGGTTCTGCAGGTATCCCCTAACCTAATACCCGCTACTAAGGGTTGAAAGTAGCTAAATCGCCTGTATAACAGATCTACGAATAGCCAACGCATCTAACAACGTATTTCAGGGGAGGGGGTTAGGGCGGTTCCTTAGGCACCTTCACATCTACATCTACTTATAACAAGCACGTACACTTTTTCAAGCTTGAATCCTGTTATCTTAACTGAGAATGCCGTTACTTATAGCCTTTTAACGGCAGCTACACATTGGTCGAGACTCACACGACAGTCGATACTCAGGATTTCGTTTAGCTAAGTGGCCTGTAGACCCACCTCACCCTAATTTAACATCTGCTTGAACTCCCGATCTACTTTTAAACAAAAAACTTCTCGAGCAGGATTAGAAGATTAGTATATGAATTCCCTGGTTACTTTCTTTCCAAAGCCCCGCATGAGCACAAGCCAAGCTACTCATGCCAAGCAGCTAACTTTGAGACAACTAAGGGCAAACTTCGAGCTAGAACTAATGGATTAGCATTAATAGTAAGTTCCCCGGGGGGATTTCTTTCCTATGCTTGCTGGCTAAACAGAGTAGCCTTCCACACGTGCACTGAAACCAGAGTCTGCGACTCGCCTTAGGCAAAACCCTCCGTCTCTTGCTTGAACCTCATTCTCCTATTTTAAATAATGCCTGAACGGTGGCAAAAGCCTTGGAACGGCTGCCGCGCCTGATTCGACTCACCATTATTAGGCCTTCTTTGTCTTCGCATTACCCTAGTTCCTTAATCCAAATAGCCATAGGAGAAGCTGAGCAGACTAGTTAGAGGAATGGACAAGTAGTAACTTCCGGAGTGAATGAGTGCAGCAAAGTCTCTTATCTTCCCACGGAGCGGTAACTAGTCTTTCCTATTGGGGATAGCGGTACGATTCCGTCGGAGGTGGGAAGTTAGCAAAAGGAATTGAATTCTTTCTAAGCTACAGAGTCAGAAAGCAGCAAATCCTTATCAGAAAACAGACTTTTTGCGATTCAATGTCTTTCTTATGTAATAGTTCCTTTAGAAGGTGCCTGATCTACGACCATCCTCACCTCATATTCTTTTTATTCTGGAAGCCAAAAAGACCCCGTTCTAAAAGAAGAGTATAATACTTATCTTATAAAGGATTTACGTTCCTTAAGGTGAGAAAATACCCTGATTCGGGTTTTCTTTCTTAGCCTTGGGAGGAAAAATGCCCATTTTCTAATAAGTGGTTCAAATCATTTTATCGAGATGAGTGTTCTATATCGATAAAATATTCATTTGAAAACCATCTCTATATTAACATAGTGGTAGAAAGAGTACCATGCTGCGTCTAGACGTCAAACGGTTTGCTTTAACCATCTTAACAGTCCCACATTATTGGTTCCTAGAGAATCAAAGTCGATTTGCCAATTAATCACGAAATGCTATGGTTCTTACATATAATTTCTTAATTTCTTCAGAAGTAATTCGCGAGATCATGCACCTCTCTTTCCTAGTTATAAAGGAAAAAGGTCCAGAATGAGACGAGTCATGGGTCCTTAATGATGTGATTTAGTGTAAGCATGGTTCTTTTTATATCCAAGTTCGTTTTTTTTATAGTATATATTCTTTTATTATTATTATTATGTTATGTAATTTGGACTATTATAAGTTATAAGTATTTTCTACTCCTTTATTCCTTGATTCAGCTTTTTATCCTTGTTTATATTCTTCTATAATTGTACTATATTTGGATTAAAGCATTTTTTTTTGAATTGTTTATTAGATTAGGGATTCAAAATCGAGTTCGAGTAGAGAAGTTTCCAATGTGATTGTTCCCGAGCGAATCGAATTGGCTTGAATGAATTTTTCCTAGGACTAAGATTAAAGATTTTATGTATGTACGAGACCCAAAAGAATGCTTTTGAAAGAAGAAAATGAAACTAACTAAGACCACCGCAGCCCTTAGCAAGAGCTGTAGTAAGGAACACTGCTAAAACGATATTAGCAACTATAAAGCCAAAAGCGCGACCTTTCCTGTTGACCGATTCAGTATCCAAATTCTCTTTGGTTGCTTCCGCTTTCATCCTCTCTTTTCCCTTCATAACGCGGTGATACCATGGAACATGTTGAAGGCCGCTGCACGGTTTTGGGATGCCGAAGAGCATCTCTTCCGCTTTAGCTTGGATGAACTTTGCCCAAGTTTTGAAGAATTTTGTGCTATCTTTGACCTACCGGTTCAGACTGAAAAAGTGCTAATTCCTTCCGCATATGGTACCTACGGTATGCTCCGTTTTTGGACTCTCTATTGAGAAAGCCAAGTCAATCATTCAAGGTGACTCTATTCTCTTACCACTACTTCTTGATTTGTTTTATAAAGCACATCCTGAAGACCAAGATTACCAAAAAGACCGCTTCCGAGCACTTGCTTTTTGCATGATAGCGTTGTACCTTGTCTTTACTGAACCATGCAAGGGAGACATAGGCTTAGTAAAATTTATACCCGGTCTTGAATCAAGAAGAAGCATCATGATAGTAGCTTTAGCTGAAACCTTGAATAGTCTTTTTGAAGTTTCTAAAGATGAAAAACATTGCTTTCAAAGGTAGCCCTTTACTCTTGAGCATGTGGATGGCGGATAGACTCAAACTCTTGGAAGATCCCGAAACAAGATCATATAAACCTCAAGACTCCCGTAATTTCTTTCACTTTGGTAGGAGTTTCCCTTTCTTCCTCACCTAGGGTTGAGGTTTCCTCCTCTGATCTTCTCGAATGATCTGAGACTCTTATCTTTTTTAGCCTTTATTGATCATCCTATCTACACTACTACTGCTTTCCTATTAAGTTCTTAGTCATTTGATCAAAGAAAAAAGTCTTTATCCTTCCCAGAACCCTCGTTCATTTGCACTATCCTTTTCCTCTCGTCCCACATACACCCTATCTCATAGATATGGACATCATTCATATGATGAGTTCCTTCTCTCTGTCTGAGGAGGCTATGAAATAGTGGAAGTCAGTGATACAGATATCACTGATGGTATTCATGAATGTGAGAACAGTCTGTATGGCAAGATCTTTGCAGATCGAGATATCAATATCAAAGGCCTGAAAAGTGCAATGATGCATGCGTGGGGATGCAGAAATCTCAAGATCATTAAGTTGGGTAAGCCTTTCTTCCACTTCTTTTTCGAAAATGAGAAAGATCTGGAGAGACTTTATACAATGGTCCTTGGTCTTATGAAAATCATCTTCTCATCTTCAAACAATGGTCAAAGGATTTGAAGCTAGAAGATATCTCCTTTGATAGTCTATTTTTCCGGTTACATGCGGAAGTTAACATATTGAAGCCAGTCAGAAGGACAATCAGAATCAAGGAAGGTAAGGACATCATATTTGCGATGCTAAAATCTGAGAGATTGCCTAATATCTATTATGCATGTGGCTGTATGGGGCATATTGCGAAATATTGCTCCAAGATCATTGCACATGACAAAGGTGAGAAAGAGAAGTTCTAATATGGTCCGTGGTTGAGAACCATGTATGAAAAATGCAGAATCATCATCAGACGTAGGCGATCGGATCCTTCTTCATCGGAGTTTGCATTACCAGCTAGGGAGGAAGATGATCAGTTGGGCGGGATCGAAAATGAAAATTTCCGTGATGCCCGGGAACTGATTGACCCGAGAATCCGTAACGCATCTGCTGAGAAAGGAAAGGCCCAATTCCCTCTGCAGACTAAGGTTGATCCAAAAGAGAACTTGGCCCAGTCTCAACATGAACCTCACCCCATTAACCTGCTTTCTGAATCTTGCACTAAGAAGAGGAGAGCGGTGGAGGAAGGTTGAACAAAGAGTAAGAAAGAACTCGGTGCGAGTTGATGGTATTGAAGTAACTGAGATTCTAGCTGGATTGAAGCGTAAAACGGAAGAAAGTCAGGGATAAAAACCTCATTCTCCTAGTTCGGATTCAAGGAAGCGTCCTAATCATGTTTCCATCTCTAACTCTGCTTCAACGGCTAGACTGGAATCCAGTACCTATGTCTCCATGAATTGCCTTATATGGAACAACTGCCGAGGGCTTGGGAACCAAAGGGCAGTTAGAGCGCTTAAAAGCATTATCAAAAGTGAAAATCCCCAAGGTCTTTCATGGCAAAGGATTTATAAAGTGTCTGAATAAATTTATGGAGCGTAGAAGAATCACTACCTGTCAAAATAATATCATCTACATATAAAAAGTAAAATGAGAATATCCGAGGAAGTGATCCTAACAAAGATGGAAGTGTCAGCTCTACTCTTGCTCAAGGTTTTCACAAGAAGAAATTGGTACGTGGATTTAGTTATCCTCTTGTGAATTAATGGCATTCCCAAGTACTTTCCCAAAGAAGGGCTTAGTGGAATTGTTGTCATCAAGCTTAGCCCTATTGCTAGTCCTCTCGGGACATTGCCAGATACAAAGAGCTTAGATTTTTTGGTGTTGACCTTATGCCCAGCTGCTTCACAGAACTCTTCCATAACTTCGCTCATAATTGATGCTTGATCAGTAGAAGCCTTCCCAAAAAGAAGAAGATGGTCCGCGAAGAAGAGGTGGGGCATTGCGAATCATCGTGTTTTTCTTTCTTCTATCGTATCCAATTTTTTTCTATTTATAGGAACAAAGGGAAAAAAACCTCGATCGGATCAGAGTAAACCACAAGCGTAGAGAAAAACACCACCTCGTCTTTATCCTACAGGCGCAGGAGAATTTCGACCTCTCCTTATACGTGATTAAACATACGTGGACCACCAATGCTTACAAGAACATCAGACGAGAATAAAGACGATCGGGATTTCATTCCCATCGTCACTTGAGAAAATTACCTATGCATTTTGAAGTACAGACTTTAGGAAAAAACTATCGGACCTATGACACTAGAAAGCAACCGAAAGAGGCACATCACGAAAGTTTTAAGATCTATCCTTGGGCCAAAATGCGGTTGCTAGAACCGTTTCAGAACCCGCTCCCTCTTCCTTAATGAAATAGATGGCCCGAGGTAGAGAAAAACAAAGCCCAATCGATCTCTCAATCCCTGCTTCCGGACTCTCGATGTGAGGAAGAGGAAGAACCGCGCAGTAGGAGCGCTTATGGGAAGCCTACTTTTATTAAATATTCATCGGCGTCTCGCGAATCATATTTACTGGTCATTGTAAAACTTTTCAGCCGTATCGCGCCAGTAGAGCAACAGAAGAAAAATTCGCCGCCTCTCTGAGAAAGAACCCGTTTTGCGAACAAACTATAAACAGGAACATATTCGGTTAGGAAGACCGATATTTAGATCAATCATTGGCAGGGCCAAAATAGAAGGATGTGGGGAGTCGGGGGAAAGTCTACCACACGGAGAAGACTGGACCTTAGCTTCTTCGCTGACTAGTATAGCTGTGCCCAGCCGCAGCAAATGCTAGTCAGACTGAATTACATCCAGCCTTTACTGACATTCATCTGTATTGTCAGAACAATCATGTCATATAAACCAGAAGGAAAGGGCTTCTCATCTCTAAGTTTTCCCACCAAAGGATCAGAGTCTCGGGAAGAGTGGGCGACTAACAAAACATAGATTCCCAAACCTTCGATTTGTGGGTAGGAAAAAGAAGAGTTCTGTCTTTCTTCATTCAATTAAAACATTCCATTTCAGTTGAAACACAATAGGGGAAAAGCAGTCAACCGCTAGGAAGACCTCCCTTGTTCTAAATAACATCGCTTCAGATAAAGGAGAAGTGGTGGAACGTGCGGAACCACATATTGGATTACTAGGGAAAAGCCCTATATATTCTAATTAGTAAAGACTCTTTTTAGGATAAACCATCGATTTTCCTAGAGGGAAGGACTGACTTATTTATCGTTTCGATAAGAACCATCGCCCCGAATGACTTTGGTATTCTTAGCCTTCCTGACGTACTGGAGTTATAACAGCAAGGGACATCAGATCCGCTGAGACCACCGTTTTTCATAAACCTCTGCGGGCATAAGACGACGCACTAAGTACACTGCCCGGTGCTGGAATACCGGGGGTTCGAATCCCTCTCCATCCGACTGTCGTTTGGTTTTTAGAAAACTAACGCGCGCCTACCACCGGTTCCGGTTAACTACTGGGTAAACTGGCTTAATACGGAAAATGCTTGAACTACATCGAAAAGTGGTCTGACACATTCGTTCTATCCACCTAGGACATGGATTCTATATTTTCACAAGCCTACCAACGCATAAATCGCAGATCGCTTCGCCCCTCTACCCTATCTTCAACTCCTATAGTATAGGGGGCATTCTTATTAGTTTAGTTCAAACAAAGTCGGGATCGGTTTTTGAGCCCATTGTCGAAGAAAACCATAGTGCTCGCACAGCACAGAAGAGGAAGAAGTCTTCTTTCTATGTAGTACGGATTGATGCCCAAAAAACACCAAAAAAAAAACCTATCGCTCGGTTAGAACTATCTTACCTTCAATCCCCATCCAGAGATTAGCCGCGCAATTCTTCGAAAGTGCGGGAACACTTTCTAAGAAGCCGTAATCGTTAGTTGACCAAATTTAATAGCAATAGCTTTAGGAGAGGAGCGAGTTTACGAGCTACCGCTGGAGCTGTAAAACCGCCACCGTATATGTAGAAAACACCGAAGCGACGAGACATCGTAGTGCTAGAAATGTCGAAGACATCGCTTTTGGGCGCAGGCAGCAATCATCGATTTTAGTTGAAGATCATCGGTAGTTGGTAAATCTGGGTGCTGCAAGTGATATTGAAGTAGGAGGAGGAATTGGACTTTTCTCGGGGTGAGATGATAGAACTAAGTCTAGCTTCAGGCTCGAAGGCTAAAGAGGATTCATATCTTCCGTGATAACCCGATTATCACGTTAGCGTGACTAGTGATTAAGCACTTCCTTCGTCACATCCAATCCGGTGGGCTCTGGTCTTTCTGTTTTTGGAAGGCCCATGTAGTCTCTTTCCCTTTCACACACTTTTCATCCTCACAGACACACTATGATAGAAGCAATGTATTTCACCACTTCATGACAGAAACCAAAAGAGAAAAAGAATCATCTATGTGCACAAGAATGTTGTTTGTTATGAACTACTCATGTAGAGTAGAAACCAGGCAGCCCAGCTTCTTAAGGTGCTTCAGTTGGAAGCCAACTCTTTGAAGGTGATTTGATGGCAGATATTCTGTGGGGTCTCTGAGCCCAGCTTGTAGCAAGCCAAAAGTATGACTTGAGCCTGAAGGCTTTACTTACAAAACATTGAGTTATTATTACTACTTTTTTGAAAAAAGAAAAAGGGGAAGGTCTCTGCTGGATCGGGCTTTCGCCCATTTGAAAAGGGTGGAGACCAACGGAAGAGGTGAACGGCTATGCCCGAGGTTACGTCTCGGGGTGAGGGAAAAACCTGGCCTGATTTAACAGCAGTGGATTTTGAAAACTAAAGCGCACACTAGAAAGTGGGTTCCTCACTGACATCCCTAAGATTGTTCACACCAATCATACTTTATTCCAAAACCGAACTGAATGAAATTCTAACATAGGTTTTTTTCTCGTTCCCTTTCGAACCATTTCTACGGTTAGGGAAGATTTAGAAAAACCCTTCCTAAGCCAGTTTTTCCTTATATCTCGTGCCTTGTTCAAAGGCACGATCTTCTCTGTCCCTTGATTTTTCAATTTGTCCGAATCCCCACTTTTCTCTTCGCCGTCACTACTAATTTTGAGAATATTTCTTTTTTTTCTTTGACAAAAAAGAAATCTCATTGGTCAAGTTTCCTAAAAAGAGGAGCTTAATCAACGTTTTTACTCCAGTGATGAAACTTCTATCTGCGGCTTATACCATTACGCTCACGAGCAGAATATCCACGTCTCAATCATCCAACACATTAAGATAAAGAGATGGGGAATGTCTCACACTCCCAAAGCATTACAGCCTTTTTTTTCTAAACAGTGATTTCTCTTGGAATGTCTGCTAGTACCACGCCGTTACTGGACGATAGAACGGAGAGAGGTCTCACTGATGATCTACCTATGCGTCGGTTGGGAGGAGGGCCGGGATCTTGTCGATGAGAGAGGCCCTCATCAACATTTATCATCACTGGCGGGCTCGCTAGGCCCGCCTTTCTTTATGTCGGTTTCGGCCCGACATTCTCGTCTAAAGGCAAGGTCTTTCTCTTAGTTGTTGCGAAGAAAGCAACAAAATGCATGGTCCTGCTCGAAGCGTAACATGTGACTGAACGCAGAAAGTTTTACTTAACTCTAACAGGTTTTCAACATAGCCCCCAGCTCTAAAGCATATATGGGTTGGCTACGGGCGGCACCCTATATCTTGTTTGACACCTTCCTTCTCGTTAGCTGGGCCCCTGATCCGCGTATTTTTACTATACTAGGTGTCTAGCGGCAAAGTCTTCCTTCCCGTTTTCTACTCGAGCCTCGGCAGAGCGGTTTATTAAAGCTCCCTCCGGAAAAGCGGTACCGGCCCTGTTCTCTGTAGCCACTAGAGCCTTTTTCGATATAAACCGTTAAAAGGCGGAAGTAGAGCTAAGCGTCAAACCAAACCCACCCCCCTATTTCTTTCGCGCTAGGAGCCTTTCCTAGGTTGTGAGGCGATAGTGCCTGCTGTCGATAGGTAGCTCATCCCTTGAAATTTGTCAGCTACACACGTCGCTTTCATTTCCTCTTTTATATGTCACTCCCCGGTCAACGCGAATAGATTCCTTGCTTGTTGAAGCATGATCCTCCATGCTTCAATGTATGGCTTGTAACCATCGAGTCTAGGTTTGCTCCTCTTCCTTGACAGCTTGTCTCAAGCTGTCAAGTAAGTTGCAGGATCTTCCTCTCTTCAGATTACCTTAGGGGTTCCGAAAGGGTAGAACCGAGGAAAGTTTATATCGAGCACTGACACGCTCCTGGAAGGCGACATCCCCATGGTTTCGAGGGGCACAAACTGTCCACCTATTTCTGCAGTGATGTGGAGGGCCCTAATGTGCGGGGATGGAATTCTTCCCGGAAGGTCATCGTCAGAAAAGGAAATGGACATGGGAGCCGTAAGAGGCTAGTCCGTGCTCTCCTGTTCAAAAGCCTCACCGTTCGCTGAGCTCTTCGCCCCTGGCGGCTCGGCTGGGTTGGTTACGTGTGCCGTCTACTCTGCTTTAGTTGCGCTGACTGGGCAGCTTCTCACCGTGCCTGGTCAAAGCGCGGTTAGACTGCGGCGATGTGCAATATCTACAGACAGCATTAAGGGCCTCCCTCCGCTGGGCAAGCTGACTACTACTGAATGTGAATGGCCGACTTGGTATTCGTATTCTCAATCGGCGAAGCCTCGATACCCACAGACAGTTGAGAGACCTACAGTTGAAGGTAGGCCCGAAGGGGCGATTCCTAGAGGCTATTCCTAGGGGTTATATTCCCGCTTCAGTCAATCGGAAAGACAAAACAAGGGAAATTGTCTCAGGGGAGCACCCTTTTCCGGGTAATGCAGAAACCTTTTCGGCGCCTCATCAACAAGAAAAAGCACAGGAAGCGGAGCCGCTGGGAGTGGGAGACGTTTCGAGGAGTGCGGTCACACTCGCTCACTCTACAAGTTCGGTTGTTTCCGTCATAAGGGGGGATCTTCCAGCTTAAGGCGCAGAGAGGAAAGCGGCAGGGTAGTAGTTTAAGTTTAAGGCCGAGGAAGATTCGTGGAAAGGGCTATTCCTAGTTCAGTACCGGGTGGATTTCGAGTTGAATGAAAGCCCTTCCCTCTCGGAAGCAGGGGTTCCTATTCTGTTTGTCCTGTCCTGGAATCCAATTTATGCCCTTTACGGTTCAGTGCTTTCTCAATGCTTCCCCTCCCACCACCCTTGGGAATACTACTTTAGAGAAGCAACGTGGGGGGTCAGACTAACCAAAAAGTCCGTACTTTTTTTGTAGGCCAACCTAAGACTTGCACCGTGGTAACTCCGAGAACCACACTTCTCACTTACTCAATCACACCTCCTTTCATCACCCGGAATCCTATCGCTTCTTACCAAGCGGATCTGCCTTAGAAAGAGGTGACCTGCACCAAACCAAGGCCAATGAGGAACCTCAAAGGCATAGCCTCTCACTAAACAGACCTTTCTGAACAGCTTTCACTCTCATAGCAAAGCAAGAAGCAATGCTTATCATACGTCATTCTAAAGATAAGGAAGGGGCTAAAGGTGGGGCAGGTTAAGTTAGGGCATCAGTAGCTTCAACTAAAGAATCAGTCGAAACGGACACTGAAGCTAAATCCGCCCAGATCGTAAGACTTCGACCTTGGTATAGGCAGATCAGGGGCCCACCTAAGGCGTAAAGAACAAAACTCTCCGGTATAATGATCAACGAAAGCCAAAAAGCACAATGGATTCTTTCTATAGGCGGCTTGCTTGGAAGTGGACTTGATTGTCTTCCCCGATTTTTCATATGAGACGAGCCTAATCACTAGTCTAGGGGCATATTTGTAACCGAACGAAAGCCTTAAGTCGAGAGTCCCATCCCCTTTACTTGCTTGATAGGGCTCCTTAGTGGTCGGCTAAAGGCAGGCAAAAGAGGAAGGGCCATTCCAATCTGTCGTAGGCCTGAATCATGTCAAGCTGAAGGCAACCGCTTTCTTGGATGAG
Source organism: Fraxinus platypoda (assembly GCA_903798405.1). NCBI lineage: Eukaryota > Viridiplantae > Streptophyta > Magnoliopsida > Lamiales > Oleaceae > Fraxinus > Fraxinus platypoda. Next base: position 18,225 of record CAIGRT010140195.1, read on the forward strand.
CATATATTATTAGAGATCATTTTGGTTTGCCTATTGTTCCTAGGATTTTTGAGAGAAGCTTGTAGCCTAAGCTTACAGAGAGGCCTGAAATTTTGCAACTTGCGAGTAAGAATGCTTCAAGGGACTTTGGAAGAAGAGCAATGAGCGTAGTCTTGAACTCTTTCAGTAAGCATCCCTTCCGAAATCCATCCTTGATTGCCATCGAAATTTCCTCTAAAATGACCAGGTTCAAGGGTTTTAAAGAAGATGTTCGGGCAACCGTCAGGTCCCACTCAAACTAGCTGCCTTGTCACCTTATAAATAAGCATTTCTTCGATTTTTCAATTTTCCACTAGCCCCATTATTGGGATGCTCAAGCTCAATATCATACATATTGCTTGTGTTCTACCAACGAGGTTAGGCTTCTTGCCTAAAGAAAGCACTGAGAAAGAGAGAAGTGTTCCGTATAGGTTCGTATATAGACTGTGGTGCTATATGATCTTTAGCTATAGGTCTCGTAGAGTGTGCTTGCTATAGAAAGTCAATATACGAGTCAGGAGTAGGTGGTAACGGTCGATGTATGTTCATATAAGAGTATTTGCTTACTTCAGCCTCAGATCAAGGTGACAGGATTCGAACCTATGGCCCTCTGTACCCAAAACAGATGCGCTGACCAGACTGCGCTACACCTCGTCTCCCCACCCCGGAGCATATAGATCCACCCGATCGATGAAGACTCAAACCGAACTCGCCCATCCTTTTGGGCACAGGGATGCGAGAACCAATCCGAGTAATCCACCGCTTTTTTTTAGAAGCCTCCAGCAAGATAGGGCGAGGCGCTGCAAGCCGTATAGTGCAGGAGCGCTCACATTTTTTGGCTTACTCTTTCACTTGAATTTCCAAATCCGGCTACGTGTCCTTTGGACCCTTCGCCCGCTTAGAAGTGGATTCGAACCACTGACACAAGGATTTTCAGTCCTTTGCTCTAACCAGCTGAGCTACCTGAACCACTTTCCTAAAGTCTGTTTTCTTCATCGAATAGCGCCCTACCTTACCACTTGACTAGTAAGGGAAAAGCCCTTGACTAATAAGAATATATAGGCTTTTTTCGCTTGTTCGTCAAGCTTTCGAGCAGCTCTTTCAACTGCCGCCTAATCCCCCAACATGCTCAAGAACCGAGAGCCGTCCAGGGACTGGACGGCCGGAGGGAGCTTGCTTATAGAAAGAAGATAGGCCGGTCAAAGAAAAACAAGGCGCAACGGGCTCTCCGCTCCTAGTCACTAAGTAGTGCTATTCGGGGGACTGGACTCCACCAAGAGGTTCTTTCTCTCACGTAATTTCGCCCGCCCCTTTCATTTCCGTGCCGGAGGAAATGGGATTCGAACCCATGATACAATCTTCTTGTATGTCGATTTAGCAAACCAATGCCTTAAGCCACTCAGCCATACCTCCAAGTTGTTGATCGGAATGGAATTTGATGTGCCGGGTTTGGTTGGTTGCCCGAAGGGCTATCTGATCCGATCAACTGCCTAAGCCGTAGCGCGCTAGCGCGCGTACTCTTCTTCTATGAGCGAGACTCTATCCAAATCTGCCACTCGTTGGGCGACGCCTTCTTTTCTATGAACAGCCCACCACTGAATGATGAACTTTCAAGTTTTCGCCTCCGACCCGAGAAAACACACGGTCAAGCCAAGCCCTTACCCGCCTGAATGGAATTCATATCTCCTTCGTCTGGTCGAGAAGGGAGAAAGCCCGGGGAACTGGCCTGTGCCTCTTCTATTACATTACAGAGAAGTCCATTCTCGTCATGATCGATCCACGCCCTACCGTAGTGCCCGGAGAACCAGGCTTGCTTAGCTTACAAAGCTAGCTTACTAAGGCGAAGGAATTTGTCGTTGATTGCACGAGCTAGCCAGCAAACCCCCCCTGACTCATCTCTCTCTCTATAAAAAAAGCCCTTTCTCCCCTTCATAATAATAAGGTAAGCATCCAGCTCTCGATCCAGAGCTACTGCTTCAACAATCAACTGAGCTCAGGAAGTCAGGTTAAGACGTCGACTTATACAGGAGAGATGAAAAAGAATTCCTGTCTTTAGAAGTCAATCCCACTAAACTACACTTGTACGCTTGACATGAAAAGTAGAGGCAAGCGGAGTCAAAGGCCGAGCCTCCACCAGCAAAGGGGGACAGCCATGCCAATCCAAGCAGAGCAAAAGTGCGCCCACTCTACCTTTCTTTCTTTATCTTAGACTTCGTTCTTCAAGGAGACCCATGTGCATTTCCTCTGTTCTGTGCTCTTGAACTCTTGATTCCCTTGTGCCTTTAGTTTAAGTATAGGTCGTCGATTCAATCTATCTTGATGGGATTTTTGCTTCTGTTGAGTAGTATAGAAGGGATTTATATAGTAGGTAGCGACAAGACTGGTAGTATCGACAAGAGGCTACATCAATAGCTGAAACTTATTTTCGGGTAGGGTAGGCTTGGAGTCAGAAGTCCTATTTTTCCCAACCAAATAAGCACGCAAAGTTCACCTTCCCGCGGGCAAAACAAGACTGACAGATAACAATCAGACCTTACCAGGGACAGGGACCAGACTATAGAGCCTAATTAAAAAGAATTCGGGCTTGCTTTCTCAATTCACATCTATGAGCGATGATTCTTCTATCTCTTGCTCGCTTCGATCGGACTCTGACAGCTTAGGGAAGAATGATGGGTCGCTAACAAGGCCTCTAAATGACCGCTCAGAAGGCCTAGCTCTTTTTTTCCCAATCTCTCACTTGCTCGTCCCTCTCTCATGAAAATTATCTCTCCTCTCCCGGCGGCTTTGACTCATGTCTATAGCCAGTTGCTAAGACGATTCCCATTCAAGCATTCTCATTCAACGATCTATCAATGCTGCCCTTATTCTTTTTGTTCCAAATTCCTTTCACTAGTTCTTACATAAGCAATTTGCAGGAAGTAAACGAAGTCTTTCCTTCCGAAAATACCAACTCTAAATAGCTTTAGCATCTTTTGAGTTGAAAAGGTCTTTATAGAGCTAAGGGGAAGGTTTGGAACCCTAGTAGCAGAATGGAATCAGTTTACCGGGCTGACTTCCATGCCAACACGAGTAGTTTAACTCATCACTACCTCGTAAGGGCGTTGAGAATTGTTTTTGCTTTTCTTGCTAGAAACTTTTGCAAAAGTATTCAAATAGCCTTTGCATAGTTTATGAATTCTGCTTAGTAGGGACCTAAACACAGGAATGGTTTTTCTCAGAGTCAGACCACGCCTTATGACGAAAGGGGGAGAAAGGACGGATCACCTGTCGATCTGTGATCAAAGAAAACTATACCTGAAGAATGGGATACAGATTGACAAGCACAAAAGCCATATCTCATATCTATTAATTAATCTATGCTCATTGATGAGACGGCGACATAGAGAGAATAAAGTATACCTGTCACCCCCCTTGTCACTTAAAAGTAAAGAAGAGATACACACTTTGGAATCCAAATTTTGTGGGATTGAGGATGGAATCGAATAGCGAATGCACTTGCGGTTAAGACAGGTCCTGCATCTACTACCTAATGCAATTGACCGACCCACCATCTCTTTCCTTCAATAATGCCTTCGCTTCACTTCAAGACGCTATTTACCAATAAGAATAGGAAAAACTACCTTTTTGAATGGAAGAAGCCGAAGGGGTTTTCGAGCGCTGCGGTAATGAGCCGTAAGAAAGATGAGCAGAGCATTCCTTCCGCCTAGGGGAGCGTGGTGAGATAGATAGACGTCCAATCCTGCAGCAGCTAGTTGCTCGGCCTTAGTCTTGGGCTGATCTCACACTTCAATCAACCCCTTCGTACTTCGATCCAATCAATCGATCGATCAAGAGGCTAATCTCTTTTTTTTGTTTGGGCCGGTAGCTAAAAGAAAGTCCTCGCTTTCTCTTTTTCAAGGGGCATAGCATTAGCTTCAATTGAACAAGCTCAACCTTAAAAAGAAAGGTGGCGAAGAACCGTTGAACGCTTCAACTCGGCCACTGAAGAAGGCGAAGGCTGGGCGAGAGACTAGGCCAACTTACTGCTTACTGCCATGCCATGGTTGAAGCTTTAGGCTCCATAGACGGAATTATGTATTAGGTATTAGGGAGGAGAGGACACCACTCAGCACCTAAGGTGGGGTTCAATGCCTAACAAAAACGGCCAAAAGAAAAATAAAGAGAAAAAAAGAGATGTATGGCTGAGGGGAGGAGAGAAAGAACGCATGCATGGAGAGTCTGTCGGAGGTTCGAGATGAAAGGACATCTAAGGCTAAGGAAGTCCATTACTGAGAGAAATGGGGATCTCGTCTTGCTTGCTGGGAGAGAGGAAGCTTCCGGACCACCTTTTCCAGCCAGATAGCGAGCGATCACTCAGCAATGAACACTAACTGAAAGCGGCCGGGAATGAGTACCTATCCCTTACGGGAATCGAACCCGTGTCTTCGACATGAAAAGACGATGTCCTAACCACTGGACGAAAGGGACCAAAAAGCCATTCTTCATATACCTCAGCTCCGAGAATAGAAGTGGTTCGTTTTCTTTCTATACGCAATTCTATACGCAATTCAAGATTTCGTTTGTGTTCATGTTGGCGATTTCTGATGTGAATTCGGCGGGTCGTCCCCCCTTCCTACGGGTTCCCCCACCGACCCAGTGACACACCAACCATGCCCCTTCTCTTTCTCCGATCATAAAGCCCCCTGATCCCTTTATTTTTCTTTCATCCCCCCTGAATAAGTAAGACCCCGCTCTTTCTAATTCAAAAAACAAAAAAAGAAAAGAGGGGCGAAGCGTCCTGGCGAAGGCCTATGCTACAGTAAGAAAGAAAGTACGTTGAGGTTACGAAGTCACTTAGTCGAACTATAAAGAAAGAGAGGCTAAGGTTACGAAGTAAGGTCAGCTGGTTAAGGAAAGCTCAGCTTATGAAATCGCTTAGCCGTTAAGTTAATTAATTAAGTAGTAGTGAGGCGTCGGTACGGAGTTGCGTCAGCTGTGGATATAGACTAGGCTAAGTGACGGACTTCATCTCTTCTATTCTCTTCACTTACACCTTACACTTCAGCTGAGTCTAACGAGGCTCAGGTGCGGAGCCTTACACTGTGGACCGAGACTACGCAAAGGTAGAACACCATAGAAACTTCGCTGACTTTATCATAAACCTTGATTTCGCTACGCTCAATAAGAACCCGGAATAGCGGAAATCGGTTCGTGTTCCGCTTCCAAAGTCAGTCGTCTTTGCCCAAGTGTGAACTGCAGACGACTCTCCAGTGGTTCCATTCCTTCTTACTGTACTTCTGGGTCAACCCAACCCGAATGGGAAGAAGAGGGTCAGCCAAACTGCGGTCCACTTTGTACGTTTGCTGAGCAGACCAATCAGTCATTTTAAAAAAGGGAAGGGAACTTCTCACCGAAGGAGGCGGGAAGCTACCGCTTCTAGAATGGAAGCTTATCCTTGACTTTTTTTTATTTCGTATCGCTATTTTGAAATAATCAAAAAAGGTTTATGGATGAAGTAATCGGAATGACAAATGGTTACGGTTGCGGAAAGCGGAGAAAGTCGGGAACCGTCGGTTACCTTTTGAATCAAAGTAGCGACGAGCCGAGTATTACGACTAAAGGGGGAGAAGCTTTGCTTCGTAGACAGCTTCGCTTCCTCGTCGCTTCTTTCTGGCGACTAGCTTCTCAAGTGGGTGGCTTGGTAAGCAAGCTACCTTCAGCATCGGTAAAATCCCTATCAATAATAGGCCAGAATGGTGGGGAAGGTAGCTTGCTCTTCAATGGAAAGGGGGAATCGCCCTTTCACAGCCGCTCCTATACAACTACCTTTCGCCCAACATGATCACGAACGAAGACAGAGAATTGCGTAGATAGGAGGACGAAACGAACCAACCCACGTGTCCTGATCGGAACGATTGAAGAAAGAAAGAGAATGGTGGCTCCTTTCGCCCAGGGGACATCGTTGGAGAACAATGTCGGGGACAGGGTGAGAACCTTCCGTTGGTTACGCCCTTTAAGTGTTGGTTTTTCCATATTTAGATATGGAGATAGATCCATATAGAGATCTATATCTTTCTATCGATAGATAGATCTATTGAGAAATGGATATTGATCTGGTTTCAAGATCTATGAACAAGAGAGATCCCTAAATATCCATTTGAAAAAAGAGATGAATAGATAGGGCGAAGCCAGCTGAAGGAAGGGCGCGTTAGCGAACTTATTGAAAACTAAAGCAAGAAGGGCCTTCTATTTCTATTTAGATTAGAATCTTAGTAAAGGCACGTTAGTGCATCCGTTTTCTTGCTCGTTAGCGCCCCCTACCCTTTTATATTAGTTTAGTCATAAAGGAACTAAAGGAAAGCCTTTTGACAACCTTACTAATAGAAAGGGGATGCGCTCAAGCATGCGAAGAAAGCTCGAAGAGCTTCTCTTATATTATAGAAAGGTTTGTAGAAAAGGGCTTCTTTTCTTTAAGTTCCGCTTGCTGCTTTTCATTTTGATAGGAGTAGGTGCTTGCTGCTCGCTCGCTGTCTACTAAATGAGCCTTCACTGCCCGCCCGGCCCCTATCTTTAATCTTAAGTAAAGTGAAGTCAAATCAATGAAGTGAACAGCCCAACCTCTTTGTTTGAAGCTTTGCCAGGAAGCTTCTACTTCTTGAAGCTTTGTTTCCCCTAAGAATTCCGAAACACAACAATAGACTTGCAACTAGAGTATAGGAAAAAGCTTCTCTTTGATAGCAGTCATAGGGGAGTTCAGAAAGGATCTGATCGTAGATGGAGACTTAAACCTGTGTGGGGGTAGGGGCGGATGTAGCCAAGTGGATCAAGGCAGTGGATTGTGAATCCACCACGCGCGGGTTCAATCCCCGTCGTTCGCCCATCAATAAATGGACCATTTGTTTCGGAAACACAAGACAAACCTAGAAAGAATTTTTTCTGCAAGTCATCTCGAGGCTTTCAAACGCATCCAAGCAATTGGTATCCGATTGAAACATAGAAAGCATAGATTCGCGTCACCTAATTGCTGAAAGCAAAAATGGAATGGCCGATCATTCATTGTATGACGTTTTTAAGACCTCACTAATCAGCCTTACACTTTTGCGTTCATAATTTTTGAAATGAACCCCCGGATGAAGAGAAAATATCCCCTCCCTTTTACTAAACCATTAAACCATGGGGAGCCCCGAGTAGTTTACCGAACAAATTGAGTTGTCGTGACGATACCTTTCTTAGTGGAAGATCGGAAAAGACTTCTCTTCATCACGAGACTGATCGGATCTGCCGTAGACACCCGAGAGACCTCCACAAGGTAGGCTAAAAGAGTAAGAGGACAAGAAGCAAAGAGTTATGCTTTCATTTCTTTGTTGAGATTGAAATCAAGTTCTTTAAAAAGGGGGTAGGTATAATGCACGCAGGCCAAGTCAAGAAAAGGACTTCCTTACTTTTCTTTCATAGTAGTCTTAATGACTAGTAGTTTGAAGCCTTAAGAAAGCGGTTTTTTTTCGGCACTCGGTTCCTTCGTCTTAAGTCAAGTTCAGTTTACTTTTTCGATTCGGAACTCTTAGTCGAGCTGATGGCGAGATCGATTTTTTGTTCGAGGTTCAAGAGGAAGGAGAGGAACCACCGCCCAATGGTGCTTTTACGAAAGTACGGTCACCGGTGGCTAATACCTTCTCGACACTATCGAACCTGAAATCCACTCTCAATCGCTCTTTTTAGGTAGAAAGAGAGTGCCAAGAAACAACACATACCTATCACTTTTGGAACCCTTACTCAACATAGGGTCCAAAAACCCTACATACCCTTTTTTTTTAGAGCGTATAAAGGGAAAAGAGCTCTTGCATCGTTAGCCGCTTCTCAGCATTTCCTGCCTGAGTTGTTGACCATCCCCTGACCTGACCTCACACGGGAGGCCCCGCACCGAGTGATTCTCTCCCCAAAAAGTGTACATGTGATATTCCGAAAACATAAACATGTGATTTAGTAAATTATAACCCATTTTGGGGTGCAACCAGGGAACAACTATCAACTAGTTTGAAAAGTTCTTCCATTTAGTAATGGAAGTCATCCGTTGTTACTTTCTAAGGGTATGGTAGAGGCGCTTGAGAAGGTGGACAATCCTTCAGTGAAGACCTAACGAGAGGCTGAATTCAAACACACCCAAGATCCACAAGAATCGTACGAACATCTATGGAAGGATTTTTGAAATCTTCTCTCGTCACCTCACTCAATCCTACAGCGGAAACTCGAGTCGAGGCGCTGCAAGCGAGCGAAGAAGCACTTCTTGTAACCAAAACAAAAACCCTATGGATCAGCAAAGGCTTGTTCTGGACCACGCCGCTAGATTGATACTGCCAGCCTATTGTGGGATGACTGCCACCTTCCTATTTAAGTAAGGAATGAATATCGGACCCTACTGACGTTCAACCGACGACCGGGCCTAGTGGTTGATGCTTGCGGCTTTTCCTATTTCGGCTTGGATTGAAAATACTGGACAGGAAAGGAAAACTGTCCAGCCTTTCAAGCCCTACTAAGTAAAGGGAGATGTGTTGTTGGCTGCTTTAACCCCACTTCTGCTTAACATCGATCCTCTCACATACTTCCTCAAGCGGCGGAACACTCAATGCCCAAGCAGTTACACGTTGTTGATTTAATACTCCTCCGGTAGAGCCAACAACCATTCAGTGAATTGTCTTGTGTTACTGCCTTTCAAGACGTTCACTGAATCCTTCACGATGTTTTGGTGGCAGGTACTAGTACATCGAAGCCTTAGAGAGCCGCTGGACCCCAGACAAGCCGTTACGAAGCGCCATCCGCCCAGGTCAGGCGACCCGAAAGGACCAAACATAAACCACCCGTTAAGGAAAACGGTAAATAAGACAAGGGATCAAGCTGGCAAGTAAGGGATACAGGATGGATTTGTCCAGGGTGTGTGAACTTACTTATATATTCAGCCACATGTGCGGGTGTGAAAGGCAGGCTAGCCACCTCGGTCATTCTTCTATGAAATATCGATTCTATCAATCATTCCATTTAAGAATAAAATCCCCCCTGAATAAGTAAGGCCCCGTGATTCCCCAAACCAGCTCCTGGCCTTACCCGGCGGAACCGGCCGGGGGTATTCGTCATGGGCGGAGAGAGCATCTGAAGGGTTGCTTCACCAAAGGTGATCACACACCGACCCGAGCGTTGTAACGATCCAAAGGAAGATCTCCTGGCTCAGCACTACTCAACTTGTGGGGTCTCACATACCCTGCAGACAACAACTGCAGCAGTCACCAGTCTGGTCCCCTACCTCACAAAGTAGCTTGATGGCCGAACCACTCCCAAGGCGAATAGTGCCCTAGGGGCCGACCCGACACCGTTCAATAGAATGAATTTCACTCGTGAAGGGAAGAAGGCTCATTCATAGCATTCACTCGTTGGGTTCGGGCGGGCTTCTTTCTTTCCCGGAACTCGCCCATTCACCTGAAAAGACTGAACTTTCTGCTTGATTCCTTGATGGCTGAAGGAAAGACTTCATTGGTTGCTTGATGGCATTCCCCGGACTACCTTTACCGGAAGGCGTGCACTTAACTGAAGTAATGGCAGTGGAACTCATTGCCTCTTTCCCCGTTTTCCCGTTCTGCTTGCTCCTCTAGCTCGACTTCCGGCACTGTTTCCATCAACCAAGCCAACCGAAAATCCGGTCTTTTAAAGTAGAATCTTTCCCTCATGCTCTTAGCCACTCAACTATCAGGCCCAATAGCGAGAGTATAAAACCTTAGATTATTTAGAACTGGGACAAGATCTTATATCTCTCGGTAGCCCCATGTCTTAGATATCCCACCCAGTTAAATAAAGAACACCGTATAAGATAGAGGATCGGGCAATGAGTGGAGTTCTCTCCCCAGCTAGACCAGAGTCAGAAGAGCGTCAAGCCACTGTACCGATAGGTGCAGGAGAGAGAGTTAGATACGCGGTTGG
>CAIGRT010140226.1:0-10787 GCA_903798405.1 Fraxinus platypoda
GCTGCCTTTCACCTTGCTTTGTGCTCCCGATTTGTGAAGAGAGTCTTGATATCTTCTCCTTGCCTTTAGCCTTTGTGGCATCGCCTTTGTCGCTGCAAACACCTTCTCCTAAGTGGGCATATTGGTAGCAACCAAAGTGAGGGAGAGTTTTAAGGTTAGAGGTCTTTTGCTTGGGTGTCGATTGGAAGGTAGACTGAGCTCAGTTTTGGTGGATTGGAGCCCAGTTTTTCACCAATTTTTATTATTATTATTATTATTTTGTGATAGAATTAAACTAGGAATGTCATTGCCAAAGACAAGATTTTTATTTGACAGAGATAACGCATCAAAAGACAAATAAATTCCTTCAAATTTGAATTATTGAATTGACACGTAATATCACGTTGAGACCCACAACATGTCCTCGAAGAAATGTAAACTCGTTGAATCAGTCAAGAAATGTGTCCTATAATTAATACATCTTACACTCACTATGATGACGGCTGGAAATTGAATAAATCCCGTTTTGATGTATGTCTCAATTCGGAAGTTGAAGATAATAGATTTGTGGGGCAAACGAATTACTTATTGCTCTCAAAGAGAGAGTTTGGATGTTAGACTACACATAGAAGGAATTGGTTGACCCACCCATGTGAATTTCAATCAGTTTGCCACGCGAGAGCCATAAATGTTAAAATTGTGGGCTCACTTTGTTTTTCATTCTCTTAAAAGGCAAAAACACAAGATATATTAATCACGAACGTCGAAAAATAGCCCCCCGTCGGTAGAAATTTTTGGAATAACAAATTTTTTGAAACTTGATTTTTATTTTTTTTTAAATAGGGAAAAATTATCGGTCCACATATAAAATTATTTTATTGAAAAAATGTGCGGTTCAAAATGAATTTAGAAAATAGGGGCCATAAGGGTTTTAAACTATTTACAATGAAAAATTGAGTTCTAAAAATTTAAACTAGCATATTGTTCCAAGACATTTGCGACGCCATTTGCTTTGCGTCAAATATTAGAGCAAGCACAATACGGGATTTAACATCGCCTTCTCGTGCGTGGAGATTTAAGTGATCTATTGCAACATCAACATCTTATGACAAGAGATTGATCGAGTGCAAATAATTTATGATGCTAAGATTACCTATAAAGAACTTATTTATTACTTATGTCATTTGTAATTATTAAAATCAAGTTAAATTACGCTCTCAATTGAGGTAACTTTATCCAATTTCAATAATCTTGGAGATGCTCACTTCCATCATTCGCATTATGATATAAGATCAATAGTACAACCCATCCACATCAATCTACCAAGAATTATATACTAGAATTAAAACAATTCTTATATGTAGCCTAGTTCGATTCATCAAAAATAACCGCAGTGTACACCTAATTATTCAAATAATAGCATTCAAGTTTTTAGTCTCAACCATTGTTTGGCCCACATTTTTTCAAAAATGAAACTCATTTTCAACCACACATTATCCCATAAAATAATTTTACATTTAAATCGAAAAAATTTTCTTATTTTTTAACCACATATTCCCCAAAATTCACTATTCCAAAACACATTTTCTTTCCAAAACCGGGCTCAAACGGGGGCTCAATCTAATACTTTCCATTCCAAAAATGAAAATTTAGGAGTAATTTTAAGCTGCTATTTTGTGTAGATTAAAATCCATTAAAAATTTTAAGTTAAAGTCAACAATTAATTTTAACCACATATTCACAACTTTTCAACAATACATTCGATCAATTTTATAAAAATCTACTAAAAAATTGATTTTAATCTACAACAAACCGGAGGACATGTGCTATGTGCCTTGCCCAATACTTGCAAAGTTAAATTGTGTCGCCCAGATTCACCCCTCATATAAAACATTATTAGTGAATATCCACAATTTGTGAACAACATTTATGTGAAAGGTTAATGCCTTGAGAATCGCAAAAGAACATTACCGAGCTTAAGTAATATTTCTAGTATATTTATTAATCATTTGTGTTCAATCATTACTACATCTTCAGAAAAATTTAATACAACTGGATACTCAGCCACTACAAGAAGCAGATCTTCCCTGCTAATGTGTTACGCATGAAACGAAGCTTAGGCCATGTTCTAGTACGAAAATTCAAACATTAAAATAAATGAAAGTTTCATTCATTCAACATCCAAAAGAGAGTGGTTTCTCGAATTTCACGAAAAAACTCTATAAATTTCGGATGGTATTTGCTCAAATATACTCCTCTACAAGCCTTCAGTAAACAAACAAAAATCATCCTTCAATTTCGAACTAAACAAACAACTTCATCATTCTAATTATAATCTGGATATTTACAAGCATTTCCCACTCGTTATTCCTACAAGCTACACGAAACAAGTTATCAGAATGAACCTGTGGTAAGGGCTCTAAATGAAGTCATATTATATTTCATTTCAACGTCATCACTTTCTTTCTTATCATCAGAATATCTCGAGGAAGGAGGCCAAGTAGCAGCAAAGGTAACAATGAGCTCAGATTGCACAGAACAATCAGAAAAACCAAGTTGTTAAAATTATCCTTAGTAACACCAAAAACCTGGGCTAAGGGTTGCAAACAAAGTGGCTTCCATCCCCTCTGGACATAATTTTGCTGCTAACACAAGAATGGGCATGAAGTGAAGAGTTGCAGAGGGATGTCAAATGTGAAGAAGAGAATTGGCGGGAGAAATGGTTGAAATGAATTTCATAGATACCAAATGATTACAGCTCACACTTATATACAAAATCAGCTAACAAATTCACGCCTATTTTGTGATGGATTATTTACATAATGACATAAATAACCTTAGCTAATATTGAGCTTAACACTCCCCTCAAGATGAGGAGTAAATATTCAACACTCCCATCTTGTACAACAAGTTTTAAACTGTGTTCCACCTAAAGCTTTAGTCAACAAATCTGCAACCTGATTCTGTGAGGCAATGTATAGCATTTTTATTTCACCTGCTTGCACTTTGTCTCTTACCAAATGGCAGTCTATTTTGATGTGCTTTGTCCTCTCGTAAAAAAACAAGATTGCTAGCTATGTGAATGGCGGATTGATTGTCGCAAAACAGTAGGGATGCCTTATTTCACATACAGCTGCTGTCATCGATCTATATTCGGCTTCAACAGAAGACCTTGAAACGGTATGCTGTTTTTTTTATTTCCACGATATCAGTGAGTTTCCCAAGAAGATGCAATATCCAGTGATGGATCTTCTAGTGTCTGAACACGCTGCCCAGTCAGCATCGCAGTAACCTTTGAGATGTAAGTCGGGTTTGCTTTCAAAGAATAAACCTTGTCCTGGAGTCTTCTTTAGATACCTCAGAATATGGTAAGCAGCTTCCATGTGAGGCTGCTTTGGTGACTGCAAGTATTGGCTTAACACTTGCACAACATAAGCTAGATCAGGCCTCGTTATAGTGAGATAAAGTATTCTTCCTACCAGCCTTCTATTCTCACTAGCATCCAGTACATTGTCCCCTTCATCTTTACTCAATTTCAGATTATGTGGTAGAGGATTAGAGGCAGGTTTAGCTCCAAGGTAACCCGCATCTGATACGACCTCTAAGGTACACTTTCTTTGGCAAACAGAAATACTCTTTTCACTTCTTGTAATTTCAAGACCAATGAAGAATTTAAGAGTCCCTAAGTCTTTCAGCTTGAACTGATCATTAAGCTCCTTTTTAAAACAATCAATGTATGGCAAATCATTCCTACCAATTATGATGTCGTCTATGTAAACCAACAAGACAGTAAAAGAGCATCCATTACTTTTGGTAAACAAGGAATAATCTGCTTTCGATTGTTTGAAGCCTTGTGATAAAATGTGTGAAGTGAGCTTGGCATTCCACTGTCTGGAGGCCTGTTTAAAGCCGTAGATAGACTTGTTTAGCTTACAAACTAAACACTCACCGGTCTCCCCTTGCTGCTCGTACCCAAGAGGAGGCAACATGTATACTTCCTCTTCCAATTCGCCATGGAAAAAAGCATTATTGATATATAACTGATGTAAGTGCCACTGTAATTGAGCAGCCATAGCCAACAAGGTTTTGACAGTCACTAACTTAGCAACATGAGAGAAAGTTTCCTCATAATCCAAACAAGATTGCTGTGTGAAACCTTTGGCAACAAAACGAGCCTTCTTTCGGTCTTCAGTGCCATCCGATCGAAGTTTAACTTTGTATACCCATTTACATGCTACAGGTGTCTTATGATCAGGGAGTTTGACAAAATCCCAAGTATGGTTCGAAACAAGGGCCTGATACTCCAAATCCATGGCATTGCACCAGTCTGGATGCTTAGAAGCTTCACTGTATGACTATGGTTCAAAAGAAGTAGACAAAGCCAAAGCATAATGTTTATGTGCAGGCGATAGCCTAGCATAATTCATNGAAGCTTCACTGTATGACTATGGTTCAAAAGAAGTAGACAAAGCCAAAGCATAATGTTTATGTGCAGGCGATAGCCTAGCATAATTCATGTAATCTGAGATGGGGTACTACTTACCTATAACATGACCTTTTGCCATAGAATCTGACTGGGAGATAGGCCCTTGAGAAACAAGATTGCAGTGGTAATCCAAGAGGTAAGATGGTGGTTTGATAACTCTTTTTGACCGTCGAACAGAGGCTGGAGGTAAAGGAGATGAATGAATTATAGGATGAGTGATTCTGGGAGACTGGTTAGAATCAGAGTTGTTTGAAATTAAGAAGGAGGAATCAGATGCTTCATGATAGGCAGGGGACTGAGAGGTAAAGATATTCTGATGAAACTGTGGAAGATCTTGAAAATGGAATAAGGATCGAAGGAAATTGGGATGATGAAAGGGAAAGATACTTTCATGAAAAATGACATCTCCAGAATAAAATGTGACAATGGTATGGAGATTATAAAGCTTATATGCCTTCATACCGTAGGGATAACCAATGAAGATACAAGGGGTGGCTCTAGGATCAAACTTCAATTGATTTCTCTTCAATGTAACAGCATAGCAGAGGCAGTCAAATACTCATAGATGAGTGTATGAAGGTGCAGCCTGGAAGAGTATTTCATAAAGTGTTCTGTCAGCAAGAATAGAAGAAGGTGTTCTGTTTATAAGGTGAGTGGCAGTAAGGATGCAATCACCCCAGAATTTGTGTGGTAGATTGGCTTGAAATTTGAGGGCTCGGGCAATGTTTAAGAGATGCTGATGTTTCCTCTCAACTATCCCGTTTTGCTATGGAGTTTCTACACAGCTGATTTGGTGTATGATGCCTTTGGAATGGAAAAACTCAGTCATGAGAAACTCAGCCCCATTGTCAGACCATAAAATCTTGATGTTGCTTTGGAAATGAGTTTGAATTAAAGAGTAAAAAGACTGAATGATGGATCTGGTTTGAGACTTATTTCTCATCAAGTAAGTCCATGTTACTCTACTATATTTATCTACTATAGTGAGGAAATATCTAGAATCAATCAAGGCAGGGGTGGAATAGGGGCCCCATATATCGCAATGGATGATGGCAAATGCTTTTGAAGCTCTTGTTTCACTATGAGGAAAAGATAATCGATGCTGTTTAGCCAAGGGAGAAACTGAAAAATGTAGAAATTTATTGATCTTAATATCAGGAACATATTTGTGAAATGCAGACAATTTAGAATTAGGTACATGACCAAGTCTACAATGCCAAATGTCAATGTTGCTTCTGATATTGCTGGTGTCTAAGGAATTACAAGAAATAACAGTAAACTTATTACAATGAAGATTGGAAACAGGGCTGCAACATGATATAACATGTTTAACACTTGAATGTTTGATAGAGTGTGTTGATGACCGGTGAGAACTGATAGATGGCTTGCTGTTGGAGTTAGAATTTTTCTGATAATCAGGGGATTGGAACTGGAAATGGTACAATCCATCCTCAAGGCTATCTACCCCAATCGTCCTCCATGTTAAAAGATCCTGCACAAGGCAAGTGTGATACATAAAAATCAGAAAACAGTGGTGCTTGAGAACTAAATTACTTGCAGAAATGAGATTAAACTTAAGAGATGGCACCACAAGAATATCAGTTAAAATCAATTTATCAGACAACTTCACTGTGCCAACACTTGTAACATCTACATGATCTCCATTTGGTAGCCTAACAAACGCATTAGCCCTAGCTGTGACTTCAGTTAGGTACTTGTTAGAGCATACCATGTGTTCAGACGCTCCAGTATCAATGATCCATTTAACTTCATTCTCATCACCATTAAAACAGAATTGATTACTTGAGAATGCAGATGGTTCAGGAGTGGCTGATGAGGCCAATGATGCATCTTGTGACGAGTTATTAGTGGATAATTGTGCTTGTAATTGGGGAACAAGCATGGCCAAAAGTTGTTGGCACTGATTTGGTGTAAAAGGCACATTAGATCGATGGCTAGGAATCTCCAGCCTCCTGTCAGCTGGAATTTGAGCAACAGCACCAGCAATAGGTGACTTTCCTTTAGCAAATTTTTGCCCAGGAGGATAACCAACTATCTTGTAACATTTTCCTTTAATGTGACCAAACATCCCGCAATTGCTACACATAGGTTTGTCCTTCCTCTGAAATGAACTGAATGAATTATACCTCTGATTAGTACCTGATCCATTCATCATTCTATTGGCAAATGCAGCAGCCTCGAAATGTTGCTGTTTCTTAGTAGCAACATCCTTTTGCCTCTCATCTTGTAGAATGAGTGCAAAACCTTTGTTCAATGAAGGTAGATGATCCATCAACAAAACTTGGCTTCTAACAGCAGAGAATTGATCATCTAACCCCATGAGAAATTGCATAACCTGATCCTCATCCTTATAATAATTGATGTTAACTTCCGGCCTGTAATTATCTAACTCTTGCCAAAGTCCTTTATACATTACACTAGGATAGAGCTCCTTAGGAATAGAATTTATGATCCAGGATGAAACAACATGGTTGCACCTTCTCCACGCACCGAACAGCAGATCATCCTTGTTCGGTTTGTTTATAGATCCATTAATGAATCCTTCTTTGTTTTTAACACTCAACGCTATAACCACAGCTCGACTCCACGTCGAAGAGTTATCTTCATTGAGAACAACAGAAATGAGTTGCATACCAGTGTTATCTCCATAGTGGAGATAATATGGACTTGCCGGATCAGAGATCAATCGGCTGAGAAGAGAATTATTATCTCATGTTTCCATTTCAGCAATGGACGAATCGCCAGATGAATTCGCGTCGCCAGATGAATTCCCGTGAGCACACTGACTTTCCAGATCTACTGCAACATTTGAGTCGTCCGCCATTGTGCGAAAGCTCCAATAGATTGCTCTAATACCATGAAGAGTTGCAGAGGGATGTCAAATGTGAAGAAGAGAATTGGCGGGAGAAATGGTTGAAATGAATTTCATAGATACCAAATGATTACAGCTCACACTTATGTACAAAATTAGCTAACAAAGTCACGCCAATTCTGTGATGGATTATTTACATAATGACATAAATAACCTTAGCTAATATTGAGCTCAACATGAAGGAAGCCTGAAAATACGCTTGTTACTTATTAATCTTTCAACTGAAGTCCAAGCATAAGCTATTTATTGCAAATCAGAACCGACGAAGAATACCTGACCAAGAACCGTTATTATCAGTGAGTATTGCCAGTTTAATCGAGAAACAAGCAAAACCTATGCATTCTCAAAAGAAAAAGAAGTTTTTTCCAGATTTTGAATAAAGAAATGCATACAAAAACAGGATAAGACGCATACTTGAGTCATTCCGAGAGCTTAACCAATACAAGTAGTCACAAGAGATATTCTCTATAATGGAACCTTTTTCAAAAATCCATAATAAAGTCCAACACCAAGAAGTGATGCAATTGAAGTGACAAATTTAACATGTCCCAAAAACTCTGGAGTAAAACCAAGCTTATTTGTACTGCAAGCAGAATGTTCTTCATTATCTAATATTCATAACTACGAAAAGTATGTAATTATTATTATGAACAATATATCCAACCATCCCAAATCACATATGAGAAATAAAACATGGCAGATGACTGCTGTGTTGCCTGCCAAATAAAAAACGAATAAGGTGGGAAGAAATACATTAGGTTGCTTAACAGCATCCCACAATTCTGTAATCCTATGTTTTGCACTTTCAACAAAGAACTGCTCGTCAAAAGATTCTGTCCTCTTCTGAGGCCACGCACACAAGTACATCAACTACAGATGTCATCACTGGAAGTAATTGTAACGCCCCAAAACTTGCCCCTTGACACGTTCAATAAGTATCGTAAAAATAGAACTTTCATAAAAGATAATTATCCCTAAAATTACAATAATTAAAAATAAAACACTTTCATAATAATAAATTTATTGCTAAAAAAAATTCATAAATTATCTCCTCTTTATTATACCACTAATGGCCAATTTCAAACTCCAATGTCTCGAACCTCAATTATCTAAAAGAGGGAAAATTACAAATAATAAGATAAAATCTCAATAAATGAGCCACATAAATCGTAGTTCATATTTAAAATTTAGGAATTCTTAACATAAGGAAGCACGAGGATTAGAAATAGAACTTATGTGGCCATAATCCCCTTACATAAAAAAATAACATACACAGGGAGACATTAGAATTAAGAATCGTACCTCGTTGCTATAATTCCCGTGCATAGCGCTACTGAACTCCAATTCTTTGAACTTACACATATATGACTCATCATATTCATATTCATAACTTAAAATTCCATATTTTAAAATATGAAAAACGATTCAACATACAGTGTATGACTACACTTACCTTGATAATTTGAAGAAAATCGTAGTAAATACGTAGAGGAGAATTTAACCTTTTCAACACAGTGATAGTTTGTGGGTGTGCTTTAGGTGTGGTATTTATAGGTGCATAAAGGGGTACCAAAAGAGGAAAATGTCATAATGATGCCCCTATAATTGTACGCTAAATAAGGTAGTACGTTATAATAATTATGTGTAGTATATATAATTCATACATATATGGTAGTTTACTTATTTAAGAAGGAATTTTTCTAACTTATCTTTTGTATATATGGAAATTTACTTAATTGTCACAATCTATCATAATCATATACATATATAGATGCACATAATTATAGTAATACTATAATTTAAATGAATCAATCATAATTATATATAATTATAGATATATAGCTGAATGTAATTTTAGTAATCATAAAATTTAAATCAACATAAAAATTTATATAAAAAATACACTTATAACCATAAATATTCATACCATGTAGTTAAGAATTCCACTTGCAGTTCCTTAACTATTGGTCGATATGCAATTTGGTCATCTAACTTTCATCCTTTTGCGCTAATGTCCTAATTTTCATAATTAACGATTATAAGGGATTTTGAGGTATTATAGTAATGTTGCAGTCGAAAGACAAACCTGTATGTGTTTAGAAGTTGATGAGTAATTTCTCTGAGTAACACACACATTAAAAGTGAAAGAAAGATTACACGACATACCTCACACGATAAGCACCCACA
Organism: Fraxinus platypoda; assembly: GCA_903798405.1. Taxonomy (NCBI): domain Eukaryota; kingdom Viridiplantae; phylum Streptophyta; class Magnoliopsida; order Lamiales; family Oleaceae; genus Fraxinus; species Fraxinus platypoda. The sequence goes on from CAIGRT010140226.1 coordinate 9,546, forward strand.
AAGGAGCCACTAAAGTAGGAATTCACAATACCATCAAAAGCTGAGGAACCCCAAATAAAGACTATAAAGAGCCTGACGTGCTTTGTGACTACTTCAAGCCCTTTGTGAACACCTCAGAATAGTTGACTTTGGAACTCGATTCTGCTTGTGCACATAGATTTCGTAATAGCAATTAATTCATACTATTTATATATTGGGATAAAGATCAATATTGTGTTGAAAATTTAGAAACTCTAATTATATTCTACCAAAAGGCATCAATAACTAGAAAGAAATAAAGATACACAAGATTTAAAAAAGGTTTGCCTTAATGTGAGACTACGTCATCTTTCGTCCCTACAGTAATTCTGACGCAAGAGCGCATAATTTGTTAAAGAACAATTGAAGATTAAGCCCTTGTTCGAGCCACATTATCTTAAAATACATTTTATTTTCAAATTAATTTTCAACCATGCACTCTTCCAATAAAATAATTTAAACAAAAACTCAAAACTTTTCTCACTTTTTAACCACACAATCTCCAAAAAATCATTATTACAAAACTCATTTTTTTGTTAAAAATGGGGCTCAAACAGGTGCTAAGAAAAGAAAGTGGGTTCAAGAAGAGAAGGATTGAGGGAAAGAAGAAATCAATATTTATTTATATAATCAAGAGTGTCTATTACATTGAATAAGCCCCTCTATTTATAGAGCCAGAAACTGAACGAATATAAAATCAAACAAAATTCTACTAATCTAGAACTTTATCAAAATATCAAATCTAATTTAATCTATTCTAATTAACGCTATAACACCCTGAAAAGTCCTAATAGTCGTTAATCTTGAATTTGGGACCTTAGTGTAAGATGTTGAAAGTGAGGGGACCAAATTTATGACTTTCCATAATTGAAGGACCCAATGTGCATTTTTTTAAAATTTCAAATTTTGGTAAAGAGATGATCATGAAATTGTCATGTTTAGTCATGGAAAAGATTATGGGATTGCCGTATTTAGATTATGGAAAGTAACTTAATTTCTACTTTGATTAAATATGATTGCATGATTTGATATAAATTTCACACGTCAATTAACCTAATTAATTGGTTAATTATTATAATTACAGAAACTTTTATCTATTAAGAACTAGAAACATTATTTATGCATTTATAATTAGCAGTCTCACATTTTTATATAGTATGATAGAATATTTAATTTGGCATAATTAAATCAAAGGTTTCAATTATATGACAATATCTTATCAGT
>CAIGRT010140257.1:0-10603 GCA_903798405.1 Fraxinus platypoda
AAAAACTTAGCATTTATCAGGCGGTAACCGAGATGATGCATCACCCTACCGAGGTGCCATGTAGAGTCGACCCTCCAAGGCCTAGGTGAAGTGTTACATCTATTGTAGAGAGAGTTAGAGGAAACTGGCATCTTCATTGTTGGAAAACGTCTCCTAACTCACCTCTTCCAAGAGATCTTATGTACAAAGATCTTTCCAAAGGATCTATACAAAATCTTCATACGATTAATTGATGTAACATCCCTACAGCAGATGCTTAAAGATCTAATCGTCATTCCACTTTTCAAAGAGAATTAAATGTCCATCAACTTAAGATTGATGGATTGATACCTAGGAGGAGACATCTCGACCATCAGATGAGACCACGTGTCTTCTCATCCAATGGTCAATATTTCACATTTTTATTATAAAATCTCACATTTAGTGCCATTTTGAAGGTAATGCAACTCTATACACACAAATGTAAACTTGCTCTCTCTCTTATTTTATAAACTATCGGCATACACACACATTTCTAGCTCACATCTTATGCACGTCCCACACTTAATATATTATTTCCTACTGACTAACTTAATCGTTGGAGTGTTCGTTACCACCTCCCTCACCATCGAAGAAGACCACATGTGACTAATAGTTTATCCAAACGTGTAGGAGAAAATCTTACATGGATGAGACTGGAGTCAAGATCTACTGGCCACGTTGGAGGTGCAAAAATCGAGGTCAACAAATTGGGGCCATCGGTGGGAAACCACACTACAACCACGAGCAATCCTATGGACAAAGCTTGCCAAAAAAGTATAACTTGAAGAAATGTTTTGTTTTTGAATAAAGAACAAGTGGAAATTCCAAAGAAAGAAGAAGTTTCTAAGTGTTCTCAGTTGATTTAGGTATTCTTCGAAAAATGAGTATTTAGAGGAGAAATTTGCCCAAAAAAACCTCTTTGAAGAAAAGATGAGTCCACCCACAATGAGTGATAGTGAAGACGACACGTATCCAAGACGAGCAAGAAAGGAATTTGAAGAATAAGTTCTCACAACCAGTTTCACATACCACGAACCTCACTACCATCATCGTCGAGGTGGAAGGGTCGCTGAAGAAATGATTAACTACCGTAATAGGACAGCCCAATGGCTTCTACTTCCTCAAAAACAACTAGGACGAGGCCTCACGTCCCACTTAGTAAACTAGCAATGGACCCATGCTGGGCATATAATCATTCCTACTTCGGGACAATCACATGCAATGGCACCCTAAATGTTGTTCCAACCATAGCCTACAAGGAGGTTGGACCTAGTGGCTCTGAGGAGCCAAAGCTATCCTAAGGCAGCCAACCCACCAAAGGGGTAGAAGAAGAGACAATTGACTTAGGAATATACCCTATAATGTTGTATGACTTTACTATACTTATCCTCAAACTCATGGCCATGATACTAGTGATTGTAGAAATATCATAACCTACGGAGCAAAATAATCCTCGTGAGCATAGGAGAGAGAATCGTCCCCCACAAGGAAATCCATCCTCACCCAAGCGCGTTCAACAACCTAGGCAAAAAGAGATAAGACAACCCTTAGAGAGAACTCCACTAACCATAAAAGGGATGAAGATAGAGAAAGGCCCGAGAATGGGCAAAGGCAAAGAAAGAACTCCCTAACAAACGTGGACAATGCATCCATCTGATAGATAGACATAATGTTCAAAGGTCCATATGTAGGGGATAAGTCCCGAAATGCACAAAGAAATTATGCTAGGGAGGTCAAGGATCCTCCAATAGCTAGCTACATGGTCAACAACAACCCACATGGAGCTGAAAATACGCAACCCATTACCTTCACCTAAGAAGACTCAGCAGGTGTATACTACCTACATTGTGATGCCCAACTGGTAAGAATCGTGATAGCCCAGAATAGGCTAAAGAATATGTTAGTGGACAATAGGAGTTCTATTAACATCCTATTTGGTGCAGCCTATGACAAGATGCTAGCAGCTCACGGGTTAACCTTCATGACCTCCATACTATATTGGTTCACTGGCATTAGCATCATTCCAAGAGAAATGATCACTATTGCGGTAGTGATTGGGACACATCCTCAAACAACTCACCATTTCTTAGAGTTCCTCGTAGTGAACGATAGACAGCCTACCATGGAGTACTGTGAAGAACTATGTTAAAGAAATTATGGGTCGTCATCTCGATACATCACCTATGTATGAAGTTTCACACTAAATATGGAATTGCAACTGTTAGAGGTAACTAGATGGGGTCTAGGGAATGCCACCTCAATTCTCTAAGAAAGGTCGAGTTCCGCAGTGTTAGCATGGTGCTACTTGATACACCTGAAGAATGGCACACCCCTAAACAATGGGAAGACGTCAACATGGTAGATGTCCTTAATGAAGAGAAGGCCCTTGAGGAAGGGGCTATATATGATGAGTTGGACCCTTGTATTATTGAGCCCAAATCATAAACAGCTTTGATAGAAGAGCTGGAGAGATTTTTGTAGACCTTCAAGATCCCACCAAATCACTGCAAGTGGGAAGAGATCTATTAATAAAAGTAAAGAAGAATATAGCTTTTTATGCAAGTATTTTGATGTGTTTGCTTAGAGGAATGAGGACATGGTTGGTATTGACCCCAAAGTTGGCTATCACCATTTCAAAATTGATCCTAAAGTTACCTGGATACATAAAAGAGAAGAGCTCTCAACCCCACTAGGTATGAGCCCCTGATGAAAGAGGTGAAAAAATTGATAACAATGGTTCATTAGAGAGGATCTCTATCCGAGTTGGATATCCAATCCAGTTATCGTAAAGAACTACAATGACAAGTAGATGGTCTGCATAAATTTCTCTAACCTGAACCAAATTTGCTTAAAGGACAACTTCATCTTTCCCAAGATAGACCAACTCGTGGATTCCACCATGGGATATGAACTGTTGAGTTTCATGGATGCCTATTCAAGCTATAATCAGATCTCCATACATCCCATGGATGAAGAGAACACATCTTTCATCACTGATAGAGGTCTCTATTGTAATAAGGTAATGACATTCGGGTTAAAAAATGTCAGAGCCACCTATTAAAGGCTTGTCACAAGATGTTTGCTAACCTTATTGGCGAAACCATAGAGGTATACATTGATGATACACTCGTGAAGAGCCTTATGATGAAGGACTATGTCAAGCACCCAGATGCTACTTTCCAAATTCTAAGGAGTTACAGGATGAGGTTAAACTCCCTTAAGTGCGCATTTAATATCGCTTCCAAAAGGTTCCTAAGTTATATGGTCAATTAGAGAGGTATTGATGCCAACCCCGAAAAGATCAAGGCCTTGATTGAGGTAAGGTCCCCTAAAAAATCTAAAGAGGTGCAGCCTTAAGTCCCTTTGTCTCAAAGGCCTAATTGAGGTGAGGTCACCTCAAGCAGGTGCCTTAGAAGCCAGATACTTTTTGGGAGATTGATGAAGTGGGTTATAGAGCTGAGTAAATTTGATATTGTTTAAAAGTCAAGAACCTTCATTAAGGGTCAAGCCCTTGCAAACTTTGTAACAGAATTCACCAATTCCCCTGAAATAGAGATGGCAATGGAATAGTAGACTCCCCTCCTCCCCAACTTGGAGCCCTTTTGTTGATGGCTCTTTTGGAGAAGCAGGCTATGGAGCTAAAGTGGTCTTGGTGTCACACCCCCTTTATATAGACAACTATGTATAAGATAAAAATTTACCGATTGAGGTTACAAACATATTTAATTAGAGGTTACAAAAATATTTACCATCCTATTTCAAAAGTTATATACAATCTAGGATTCCCCAAAAGTACAATACAAAATACTACAGGGTGAAAACAATAGCCCACAAAATACCTTACAGGTCGTCATCCATGTACAACAATTCATGAAATCCCATAAGAGCTTTGCGGCCAGCCATATCTCCTATCCAATTCTATATTCATATACAATGCAAGATCTATAAAAGCTAATGCTCAATAAGTAAAAATCATAGATGTCATGAATATGAATGTATCCATGCCAATTCATTTGAAAACATTATGCTATCAAATACTCATCAAAGTAAGCTCGAAATACCTTTATTGAAAACTTTACTTTTCATTGGGCCCTTAACCTAAATACTATGCACCAGATAGAGCTCTGCCTAATATCAATAATCAATAATCAAATGACTAATATGATATCGACATAGTCGAGTAGACCACCATCTTGTGACAACTAGATGCTCATCCCCTAATTGCCCCTATGATCACCAAAGAAGTATCATATCCATGATGCCAATAATCATAATATCATAAAGGCACATTCAAGAGGCCCACCCTCCCATGATCACCAAATGCACATCCCTTATCTGTTCTTACGGTCACCTAGGAAGTCTCATTAGCTATGCCAAAACGTATAACATAAACGTACCTCGTATGCCTATGTGCCCTATTATTGGTCAATAAAATATTTTATAATGTAAACTCATTTTTTCAATCACGTCGTGCATGCCATATGTTCAATGATGAACATATATCGTACATGCACATGCAAATGCTAGTGAATGGCATACTCAATAAAAATAGATGTCCATATGTTTCGAAACTACATACTCAATCATTGTAACCATCATATAATATACAATGAACTTCTTATCAAAGTTATATAAATATTACGACAATACTCTATAGAGTTTTAGAGGTTTGGGTTCGTGATCGTTGCTTGAGGATTAAGAAAATTATTGTGTGAAGCCAAGTGTTACAAGCATATGAGATGTGGTAAGTAGGATGTGGCTTCCTACAGTAAAAATCTGGCTTTGTACTTATCATCTTTGGAGATATATGTGACTTATAAGACATGTATGAAGTGTTAAAGGGTTAGGAGACATGAGGGAGGCCTTAGGAATGAAGGAATTGGATCTTAGAAAGACAAATCACCAAGCATGAGCTGTCCTAAGCAGGATGTGTCCTCTTGTAGTAAAACTCTGAGTTTGCACTTATCCTTGGAGGTGTTATATATAGCTTAGCACATATAAGGGACCTAAGGAAGGCTTAGGGGGTGAAGAAATTGACTATTAGAAAAACAATTAACAAGCATGATGTGTGTTTAAGCATGAGATGTTCTCTTGTATTAAAATATGATTTTGTACTTAACTTTGTAGGCACAATCCACTTATTTCTAACCTAATTTAATATACTTAAAAACTATTTTACTTGCTCTAAGATTACAAAATATTTCATCGAGCAACTTTCTTAACTGCTCATTCGATTACTTACTTGAATGACACACAATCCTCGATCGACTTGAACAATTTGTACTTCAATATTTATAATTTCACATGAACCTTATAATTTTGTATTGTGATCATGTTAATTCATGCCTAATGTCCCAATGTTAATTACGTATCTAGGTTTTAGAAGGACCTTGATCAATTCGAATTAACGATGAGTAACCTAGTCGATAAAATGTGATAGTTCCAAAGTTACAATTGCTTAACCTAATTTACATCATAGCTCAATGTTAAATTCACTATCTAGGTTGGGAAGTTCGAAGACTAATACCACATAAGACATTAAACCTTAATGATTCGATGTACAATTAAAAGAGAGAAATTATGAACAATCCATGCAAGTGCAAATGGTAATGTAGATGGCATTAAATGCATGAATTATATTGGCTAAGATGTGACGTGAATTTTGGGGTATTACATCATCCCCTTCTTATAAAAATTGTCCTCTAAAACTGCTTACCTAAAAAGTTTTCATCGTTCATTTCCCATGTTTCTTTTTCTATTGACTGTTTTCACCATAATACCTTAACCAGCAAAATTTTCTTGTTTCTAAGTTGCTTTACTTCTCCTTGAAGAATATCTACCGATATGTCAAATTTAGATTTGTCTCTATCGGTTCATTCTTCAATATATGAGAAGGATTCCAATGTATTTTCTTAACATGGAAACATGAAACACATTGTGCACTTGGGACATTGATGATGGAAGGTCAAGCTTGTAGGCAACATTTTCAATCCTATCAACAATAGAAAACTGACCAATGTATCTCGAGCTCAATTTTCCTTTCTTTCCAAAATGAATAACTCATTTGATTGGTGCTTTCTTCAAAAATACTTGTTCTCCAATTATGAATTCTAGCATTCTCCTTCTTTGGTCTACATAGTTTTTCTGTTGATTTTGAGCAATTTGCATATGCTCATGTTCACAAACCATATCTGGACCTAAGAGTTTCCTTTCTCTAATCTCATCTCAATCAACCGAAGACCTACATTTTCTACCATATAATACTTCATTAGGAGTCATTTCAATCGTAGTCTGATAACTGTAGTATGTAAATTCCACCAAAGGTAAAAATGTACTCAGCTGGCCTTGGAAATCCAGTACAAAAGCCCTCAACATATCTTCTAGTAATTGTATTGCTCTTTCTGATTTTTCATCAGTATGAGGATGATAAGTTGTACTAAAAGATAACTGTGTTCCTAAAGCCTTATTTAAATTTTTTTTGCAAAACAGAGATAAGAACTTAGAATCTGTATCAGAAACAATAGATAATGGCATACCATAAAGTCTAAGAGCCTGTTAGGTACAGATTCTCATTTTCTACAGTAAATCAATTCTCATTTTCAACCACACATTCTTCAATAAAATAATATTTTCCATCGTATCAATACTTTTTTCTTCTTTTTCAACCACACATTTCCCATCATATCACTATTCAAAAATCAATTATTCCCCCAAAAATCCCTACCAAACACACTCTAACTATTTTTTGTACATAAAGCTATGCATATTGATCCACGGAATAAGTAAAATAAATCGGACAGAAATGAGCTGATTTGATCAATCTATCCACAATAATCCAAATATCATTGTATTGTTTTAGCCGTTTTTGGTAATGGATGTCGGAGGAGCTAGCATTTGATGTTCTACCTTTATCTGTTCACATGTTAAATATTGTCCAACATATTTAACTAAATCAACTTTCATGTCCGGCCATCAATAATGCAACTTCAAATCACTACACATTTTAGTAGCTCTTGGATAAACATAATATGGTGTTGTGTTTACTTTAGATAGAAAATCACCTCGGATATTTTTTACTTCAGGTGTATACAACAGCCCACTAAACAGCAACATACCATTTTCCAATATCTGAAAGTTTGAAACTTTTCCAGAATGTGTATCTTTTTTACCTTGTAATAGTAATCATCTGTCCAAGGCTATTAAGAGGAGTAAACCGCTTATTTATGAGGTATATATACAGTCTTAGAGGACTGGGTCGTGATCCTTGCTTAATGATTAGGCATTTTTTTGTGTGAAGCCAAGTGTACAAGCATATGAGGTCTGGTAAGCAATATGTGGCTTCCTACAGTAAAAACCTGGTTTTACACTTATCATCTTTGGTGATATATGTGACTTACAAGACATATATGCAGTGTTAAAGGGTGAGGAGATGTGAGGGAGGCTTTGTGATTGAAGGAATTGGATGTTAGAAAATTTAACCGATACACCTAATTGATTTTTGAAATCGGGTGATTGAGATTGAGAGGATTGCTACAATAAACTCGTGACTTCAAGTACTTATCATACATCAACTAAAAACCTAAATTGTCTATTGTACACTTTTTACTTATTTTCTAAAATCATTTTAATTGTTTTGACTCGAATAGAGGTTAGGCATAGTTAAACCAATACATAGATAGTTCTCGTGAAAATGATAATCCGAAATCTTTAACTCCACTTTACTACTTGTTTCTTTGATATCGTACACTTGTTGTTACAAGAAGTTTTGATGTCATTGTCAGTGACTATAGATTCTTCCATTGGGTAAATTCAAACAAACTTGAGCGGAAAAGAAATAAACATTATGAAAGTAACTTTAGGATAAATACTCCATATGTAAATTGAATATCAACTTAGGGGTATGCATCTCACGAGGGAGAAGAGAAATAATTGATCATTGAGGGTCGACATATAACCAACTTACAGATTTATGGTGATTGGATTGATTATGCACACACATTATTTGAGTATCGGACAAGTAAAGATTGATTTGCTCGTATGCCTTAGAAGTCTCTTACGAATTATTCGAGTAGTCTAAAAATCTAAAGCGAATAATACTATTTATCTAATGAATTGATTTGTTTCTATTTGCTTGTATGTTTGAGTAAACAATCTACTCAAGACAAACAATAGTTTAAATTTGGGGGCAGTGACTAAAAACTCCTTATTAAGGAGGATTTTTTTAATTGACGGAATCAACTATCAAAAGATACTTATAAGTACTCCTAAACAGACACTTAATTAAGTGAAAAAAAAAAAAAAGGAAGTGAATGGGGAGATGCCAAATGCATGTTTAAAGTGGCTCCACGTGGTCACATACATTTCACTTACAAAAAGTGACAAATAAAATCTGAATAAATGCCGATGTCCATCCAACCTCACCATAAGTTAACTGCTTGCCTATCAATGCCCCTTTCGAAACACACAACAGCCACCTCTCTAATCAATTACTCGTCCCCACCAACCTTCTATACAATTCTTTTCTACAAATTAATAACACAGCAAGCACCTTCTTTGTTCAGGCTATACGAGACTTAATATGAGCTCTCGAGCTAATGTCTTTAGTGACCTATAGTCACGTGAGGTACCTTTGAAGCAGTGGTCCTTGTCAAGAGGCCATGTGATGGAGGTTCTACGAGTGAAAGTTTTCCAATCTCCATCACACTATCTTTGGATTATATTAATTGATTGGGGTCCAGTAGTTTGACTCGATCTTGATCTGATTATTTTGATCGTATCTTTATATGTAATAATTAAGTTAACAATTTTACCTTTATTTTGCACCTTATCGTCGGGGAAAAAAAAAAACATTGTCAATAAATTGCAACAAAATAGTATTTATTATGTAAATGCCCACAGGTCTCATAATTAGATAAGCAAGCCATTAATTATAATAAGAAGAAAGAAAAAGAAACATCAAGTAATCAGAGTCATATGGATTATTAGTTAATCAACTACTTAATTAAGGACAGATTGGTAGATCCCTTGCTAATTGCTACCCTTTATCATGCAATCTTCACTGTTCATTCATTCTTATTGTACAAATTTCCCCAATAATGCGAACACATGATAACCTTGTTCTATGAAAGTTTTAATCATGATGAGTTCAGAATACAATTTTTTGTGCTAATGGTTCTTTATTTAAGACTCATTCTTCACATAATTTCATTTTTCTATTTTCTTTTTCTCTGCATAAATTATTTTCCTTTAAAGCAATTCCATGCAGGTCTCAACAAACTATATGTGAAGGGTAAATTTATTTGTCATTTAAATTAGGGGTGAGCAAAAGTTATCATAACCATTGTACCGAATAAGAATGGGATCTAGAATGGTCGGTTCGACTGGTTCTACTCATGTTCTAATCAATTCTAGGTATTAAAATTGAGAATGGGTTGATTCCGATCTGATTCTCGATTCTAATATCAAGAACCAAAAATCCAATTTAACCTGATTTTTTTTTTTTTAATTTTTACAATGTATGATGCAATTTACCAACCATTGTACTTTTTTCTTATGAATTTTACCACAATACATCAAATTCATATTCAATTTAATATTGTGTTTTTATAATCTCAGACAAAAGGATTCATTAGTTTTAATAGATGTGATTTTAGATTAGTAAGAAGCTTTGATTCATTTCATTCTTTCCAAGTTAACATTTCCGATCTCTCAAAGTATAAAGAAAATATAAGTGATATTGGAACATATTTTTGAAGAACTCATTCAAGTCAATAGTTAAGCATTTGATGTAAATTATCACTTTTTGTCAAACTCGAAAAATGCAAATCATTAACATCAATATAAATCATTTTAATTAATAGATTATAGAGAATTGAGATACTAAACGATTATATCTTAAGAACTTATATAATCAGATACTTTATTTGCATGGATTAGTGAATTTGAAAACTTAAATTGGACCGAAACCGAATGATCCGATTCTGGTTCGATTCCATTTCAAAATACTCATTTATACTCTGTTTGGTTCGACACGCTTTAGAACCAAACCACGTCCCATTCCTAATTTAAACAAGAATATAATGATAAAGGTTAAGCTACTCTTTTTGAAGAGATTGACTTTTGATGTGGAACCTTAAAATTCAGTATGATATCATAGCATAAAAATCTCAAATGAGTAATTCGATTTGTCTAATGCTCAAATGAGTAGAAAATTTCAAGACTAATGCTTTCACGTGTCATCATCTTGTTGAATATGTTAAGAATAAGATCCTATGTCGCTTACAAATAAAAATAATAATTCATATATAAAGATTGAGTTACTATTCTTATAAGATTGACTCGTGTGCACAAAAACCTCGAGCAAATCAAATTATCTATAACTTAAAAGAATAAGCAAAATTGATATTTACATAGGAGTCATCATTTTGGCCAAAAATATAAATAAATTCATTCTGATTCTAATATAAAAATAATCAATATAAAAATAATTTGACTATTCTGAGAAACGCGAGATTCGATCCAACTACACCTAGAGGGTGATTAGGTGTAAATGTGGAATTATCAATCTAATTAACTAGCAACA